>CM037090.1:81677556-81883148 GCA_020916435.1 Oxytropis ochrocephala
GGATCATCACTTATGCTGCACTCCTCACTTCGCCCTTTATCAAGTCTACAACTTACGCTGTGATACTTACATTATTCACTCGTTATCCCACACGGCAAGCCAACTCGGTTCCTCTACGTGCTCATGCACCTAACCTTCCTCTTCCCTCCTTTGGTTACTTCTCACTAAGATTCACTTAAAACACACTCCTCACTCCCAGAATACTTGCTGGTTGGTGACAACGTCACCAACACCCACTGGGACTGAGGTTCCCTCAGCTCCCATTTCCCTCCACTTGATCCTCACACTACGAACGCACCAAAATCATCATCAAAGGGAAACAAAAACACAACATCAACACACATAAATCAATACAGAAAACAGCTCAAGATCATTTTAGACTTAACTCACACATAATACATATCATAAGGACTATTATGAACAAAAAGAGAGCCCCCTAACCTCAAATTGTTGAAGAAGCAGCACTCTCTTCACCCAAACTCCCCGATCAATCAACGATCGCCTCTTCCTCTGTGGATTCCTAGCTTCCTTCAACGGCAAGTTCTCCTCCTTCTCTCTAGAATCACTATTCCACCTAACTTTTCCTTCTCTTTGACTTTTCTTTAGAAATGTTGCATGAGTGAACTCAATCCTACGGCTCCTTTCTCTTTATTACATGCAAAAATGGGCTTCAATTGAGCAAATGGACCTCTAATGGATCATGGGCCTCTAATCCCACCTTCTCCATTTCTTAAACACTTCCTAAACACAAATACAATTCTAGCATTAATTACTTGACTCAAGTGAATTGTTGTAAACCTTAAATAACCCAAATTAAATAATTAATTGAACTATTTTGGGGTGTTACATTGGGCACAGGGAAGGCATCCTTCGGGCATGCCTTATTTAGGTCGGTGTAGTCTACACACATTCTCCATTTGCCATTCTTCTTTTTAACCAACACGCCATTGGATAGCCAGGTCATGTACTTGATCTCTTCGATGAAGTTGGCCTTTACGAGGTCCTCAACGGCCTTTGCAGCGGCTTGAGATTTTTCCTCATTCTTAGTTCGTCTTCTTTGAGCGACCGGCTTAACCCCTTCATCGACTGAAAGTTGATGGCAGGCTACTTCGATAGGAATGCCGGGGCATGTCGATGCACGCCATGCGAACAGTCAAGATAGTCTTTCAAACATTGCACAAGGTCTTGCTTCACCGTTGCTCGGTAGGTCGCTACCGAGCTTAACTGTCTTTGTTGGGTCGTCTCCCAACTGCACATCTTCCAATTCCCCATGAAGTTCGGTCTTTTCAACTTTGTTCTTTGGCTCTCGGGCTAAGTCGTCATCGTTATCCTCTGGGTCGCTATCCGGATCGTGCGAGAATCCAAATCGGCGAGATTGACCTCGTGACCTTCACCAGTGCTTTGAGAACATGGGCCACGATCTACCTCATCACAACTTTCTTGATATAAGTAGTGGCTCCGCCTTGCCGCCTCTAGGTCGGCCGCCGGGGTAACCACCGGTCGCCTGCAGTAAAATTTCATTTTCAAGTGCACCGCCGATGCCACGGCCTCTAGCTTGCCCAAGGTCGGCCTACCAATGATACAATCGATAGCATGATTTGATGGGAGTACGAGGAACGTCGTGCGGACCGTCTGTACATAAAGTGCTCTCTTCGATCATCGTCACCAAATGTGACCATGAGTTCGATTGTTCCCAGCGGGTGGTGATCGCTCCATTGAAGCCCGTTAGGGAGTAGGCTCGGCACGGGAATTATCTCGCTCCGATCAACCTTGATCTTGTCAATCAAATCTTCAAACATGATGTCGGCCGAGCTACCCTGGTCGACTAGAATTCTTTGAACTTCTGTGTTGGCCATAACTGCTCTGATTACCAATGGAACATAACTATTCGGCCTGCCGTCGAGCATGTCTTCGTCCCCAAAGGAAATGGGCGGTCTATTCGAGACTGGTCGTTCTGCAGAAGTTGAGGCAACAATTAGGAGCTCGTCCCACTTTCTTTTCATAGCCTTGTTGGACTCCTTACGATCCAACGGATTTCCACCGTGAATAACCATTGCTATGTTGCGGCCTTTGGACCGGCGAGTATCTCGATCTTCAGACCGATCTTTGTCTTGGGTGCTCGTTATGACTAGAGCACCCTTTCCTCTGTCTTGATCATTCTCTTTCGCCTTCTCTTGAGGTCGGTCGTCTTCCTCCGACCTCACATACTTGCCCAACTTGCCTTTCTGAATGAGCTCTTCAATATCGCCTTTGAGGCCATACACCATTAGTATCATGACCCTTGCTTTTGTGGTAACGGCAGTACCTTTTGGTCGGTCGCGCCCCTTTCTTGAGCACGAGTGGATCGGGCCGCTTTACACCCACAAACTCATTGTTCTGGCACTCACTGTAGATTTGTGCAATGGAGGTGTTGAGACGAGTGCGATGATCAAACTTCTTGTCTCTCAAATCGGGCGGATGTCTCAAATGACCTTCACGAGCTTTAGCCTGGTCTGTCTTGCTCTTCTTTTGATCGCGCGCGGCGGCCTTTCTTGCGGCTAAAGTTTCTTCATACGCCATATGAACGTTGGCCCTTGTTAGGAAGAAACTGAGATCTTGATAATGGTTCAACGTGAATTCCTCTACGAACCTGTGGTCCGGTCGAATACCGCGCTTTAGATACTTCAATTTGTCTTTATCTGACAAGTCGCGAACAGGCTCGGCCTCGGTATTGAACCGGTCGATGTACTGTCTCAGCGTCTCATTATCACCTTGAACGACCGTGTCCAAGTGTTCTTCATATCGATATTGGCAGCGGTTGGCCGTATAGTGAGATAAGAAGATTCTGATCAAGTCTTGCCATGAGGAGATAGTATTGGGGCGAAGAGTCTCCCACCATTCTAATGCCCGGCCGTCCAACGACTGAGGGAACAGCCGGCACTTCATCGTCGAGCCCAATTCTCTGTAACTGCAATAATTATTAAAGTATCGGAGATGCTTATCTGGGTCGCCACGACCGTCAAATTTATTCAGATTGGGTGGCTTTCTCAGGTCTTTTGGAATCTTGTAATGCCTGATTTCTCTAGTAAATGGGCCGTGACCGTTCTGAATGTCGTTCGACCCGAAGGGTTGCATAGCGAGGCATGCCTCGTTGCCCGACATTCCATAGAACTCTCCTGCAATGACCTGGTTCTTTCTTTGAAGGATCTGCAGGACGGCCTGAGTGACATGTTCGGGCAATTGGTCTTCAATGCCTGCCTCCATCAACTCGGGGAGTAGCTGGGGCGGAGCGTACGGTTGTACCTGCTCCAAGATCGGTCCGCGACCCTGCACCGAGGGTTCTTGCCGCGGATTCCCTTGAGATTCGTGAATCGTTACTGCTACGCCCTCCGGGGTTCGTTGTTGAGGATGCTGCCCGGAGGGGTTGAGCCGAGATGAGGCCCGCGTCTGGGGCCGGTCGCGTGGAGCCATGAATGGAGTAGGATAGTGCTCGGGCCTCCCACTGTGGTCGCCAATTGATCGTACCTGACCAATGAAGTGTTGAAATTGTTGTCTGTTGACTGGGCCGGTCGTTGAATAGGAGAAAGGACCTGGCCTAGGGCTTCACGCGAAGCACCTCGGGTGTTACCTGCAAAGACACTCCGACGATCAAGTAAGGGGTCGCTCGGGCAGATAACACAAGGTAAGAGAACGTACCTGATGCCATGCGCGAATGACATATATATACTGTAGAGTGCCGACCGTTAGCGAAGATTTCGGCCGGTTGCGAGAATTGCGGTCCAACCAGCGTGTTTGGGCCGGTTACGTTGGGCTGGGCCGACGGCCCAATTGCTGTTGGCAGTTCTTGTAATTGTGGATACACCCCGGAACAACACTGATTTTGCTTTATTGACAGGCTGCAGGCGTGAAGCGTCTTCTTTTCTGTGGTGTAGGTTGCCAGGTGCAAGGTATGTACGACTGTTATAAAGATCTATTATTTTCTACTTTCTGTCATTTTCTCCGTTGTGACTAGTTATGTTGTTTAGAGACTTTGTAGGCAACCTGATTAAAGTCAGCATGACAGTTTGCAATAATAGTAAAAATAGGAATTGCTTCCCTTTAGTAGACATACAAATAGGAATTCTCGCAATATATACTCATAACTTGTAGCTTAACAACAAGGCAAAATGAGACAAACATCGAACAAACATGTTAGAACCAAATTGTCATATAATACTCATACTCATACCACTCTATCAATTTACTACTAACGTGTCTCATTTTTGTTTTTGATACATTGCGTATTCGGTACGTAATTAAGTCTACTTTCTAATAAAACAAGAATAATTTAAAACGGAGTTCAATTGAGAACACACGACCTGAAACACTGAACTTATACTCAATTTAATTTCAGGAATTTGATCTAACTTTGGAGACTCATAACTCGAGCTACACAACTCCAAATTGAACCAAACCAATTGCCAAAGCGACCGGCGTTAAGTCTACTTTCAGAAAAATGATTCACATAAGTTTTGGACTAATCGAACAGTCCCAGTTAAAAAAAACCGAACCTGTGTCCAGAATTGCTATATCAGTGAGTTCGTGACCAATTCGCGGTTTTTACGACACAAAATTTACGAAACGAATGCAATTTCAACGATAACAGAAACCATACAGTCAACACACATAAAATAAAACCCTAAGCGAGTAAAACTCACCAATCGTGATGAAAATCACGAAATACCGAAACTTCACGGTTCAACCGCTCCAAAACCCGCGAACTCAACCCAACTTGAATCCAAACACCTCCAATTCGAAAATCAGCAGCTCCTCCCTTTTCCCTATGACCTAAATCGACCCAATCAACAATGAAACCAGTACCCACACTCCCAAACTAGTTTTTGAGCTTCCCACCTTCAATATAAGACTTCAAAGTTACCAAAAACCTCCACTTCTCTCCAAAGCTTCAACAATGGTGAAATAAAAATGGGTAGGAATTAGGTGATGAAACTTACATCATTGGAAAGAGAAGTAAAAATGAGAGAAAATGAGACAAAAAGCCCCTTACCTAGTGTTGAATTGAGGGAGATCTTCCCCCTTCTTTCTTTCTCCCCTTCGCCTCCTTCTTCTCCTCTCTCGGGTCCCCTTTCTTTCTTTCTCAATTTCTTTTCTTTCTTATTTTTACTTTGACCATAAGTGTATAAGTGGGTCAAGGGTCTAATTGGGTGGAAAGACCTAAATGCCCTTGGCTCACAAATCTCACTAATCCCATTTTTACCCTAAAACATATTCAATTCACACAATTTAATCAATAAAGTCATTCAATCCTATAATTTAACGATGACTCATTAATTTCGAGAGAAACTCATTTTAAAATGTGTCTTATTATTTATTCCCATAACAATTCACTCGTTAATTTCTTAATTTGAAATTAACGAAATTAGGGATGTTACAATCACCCCAACTTGGAAATTTTGTCCTCAAAATTGAACAAACATACCTCAAGAGAACAAATACGGATATCTAGTCCGCATATCGTCCTCCCATTCCCACACACCACTTTAACAATTGGAACCGTTCTCGTCCGAAACGTTTTCCCTCTACGTTCTATGATATAACTTGGATAAGGTTGAAATAACAAATTCTGTCGAAGATCATTTCAAGACTCAACGATTGACTTGGATTCTCAATTGGGATAGATGAAATACATCATGTAGATTGGACAATGTCGTAGGTAAAGCTATACAGTAAGCTACTAGCCCAATACATTCGATAATTTGGAAAGATCCAATATACCGAGGACTGAGTTTTTCTTCGTCCGCAATGCTCTACCGATAGCAATGGTTGATGAAACTCTTACAATACCGGATCACCAGATTCACGTCCTAGTGGTCTACTCCTTTTGTCGGCATAATCCTCTTTGCTGACTCAGAGCTATTTCCAATTCTAGAAAACATCCTTCACAATCAGAATCCTAATCAAACGGCTGACCTTCACGAGTTAACCGAGTGAGTGGAAGAATTAATTGTGAGTGTTCTCGGATAAATCTACAATAATAACCATCTAGTCCTAATAGACTCTTTACTTCGGTGACCGACGATGGTTTCTCCAAATCCAATACAGCTTCTACTTTACCGGAATCTATTGCCACAACTGCCTAGGATATCAAACGTCCCATACACTCACTACAGACATCCAAAAATCTCTCTTCAAAGGTTTAACATATCACTCCTTCTCTCAGAGTACATTCAGAACAATGTGGAGATGCTGATCATGATCCACAATGGTCTTAGTGTACACCAAGATGTTATCAAAATTTCAACAACTAGTCTAAGTACGGGTAGAAACCTCGGCTCATGTAATCCATGAATACCTCATGAGCATTAGTTAGACCAAAGGGCATCACTACTCACTCGTAATGTCCATATCTAGTATGGAAAGCTGTCTTCGGAATATCTAAAGCCCTAACCGTAATTCGACAATAGTCCGTCCTTAGACCAATTTTGAAAACAATGTTGCACCTCGAACCTGATCAACTAAATCTTAGATTCTTGGCAAAGGGTACTTATTCCTAACAGTAACTTTGTTCAACTGGCGGTAATCCATACACGACCTCCTGTTCCCGTTTTTCTTTTCAACAAGTAACACAGGAGCACCCCAACTTGTAGTAAACTAGGGAACATTACCTTTCGGTCTTATTAGATACAATACTATTATAAAACAAATGAATATAGCTATTTCAGAATGACAGAGTTTGAATGGTCAACTCTTCAAAATGAGTTACCCTCACTACAAGAAAATCGGTGGTTTGCCACGGACATTCCCGTGGCAAATGTACAAATTCCCGTCGCAAATATGAATTTGCCACGGATTTGCGACGGACAAATTTTGGTGGCAAAAGCGCTCGTCGCAAACGCTTTGCCACAAATTTTCCGTGGCAAATTTTTCCGTCGCAAATCCGTGGCAAATTTTTCCGTCGCAAATCCGTGGCAAATTCTTACACCTTCCGTGGCAAATCCGTCGCAAATTTTAAAAAAAAAATTAAATTATGCCTCCAAATTCTATTTAATAGTGATATCTATACAGAATTATTGTTCATGTGACTGTTCCAATGTGGGAAAAAAGAGACATTAAAAGAGCTCAAATAAACATATGTCAAGTCTATACTGAGAGAAATTGAAAGACCCTTTGTTCTATAAATGTAATTATTGTTCATGTAACCATAATTTCTATACAGAATTATCTATACAGAATTATTGTTCATGTAACCATAATTTCTATACAGAATTGGCAATGATATCTATACAGAATTATTGTTCATGTAACCATAATTTCTATAAACATATGTCAAGTCTTCTACCACAGAAATTGCAAGACCCTTTGTTATTTGAGGATCAAACATCTTTGAACTCCTCATCAACAATGGAATCACGCCTCCTACCAAAGAATCAATCACGTTTATTGATATCACGCTCAAGAAGCGAGTTCGACCATGCAACCGTTTGATCTCTCGTTCAGCAGAGGCTTTCTCACCCTACATAATATGTTTGGGAGTAAATTTATATGACTTTGACAAGTCAATATAGCTTACAATGAATCAAATGAATCAAATGCACAAAATTCTGCACTTGTTGCTCTAAAACTCTGTTTTTCAAAGATAGATATATATAATGAAGCAACACATCTTACCAACTCTAAAATGGCCAAAAATCATAGTAAGGTATTAATGGTTCAGCCAAACAACATAGCAAATTGTATATAAGCCTTTAATTACACTGTCCTACATGATAGAAAAGAGGTGAAACTTACAATTTTGCCATCCCTCTTTGATTCTTCCAACTTTTGGTCCCAAGATTCTTTTGTCATAATAAATTTCACATTCCCAATGAAGATAGTCCACATGTTGATCGTAATCATTATCCTTAGCATGAAAAACATGAAACTTCCTGTCAATTGATTTATCAATAAACCATGAAGGGTGGTCGATTACAAAGATTAAAAACATTGAAGTACCACAAACTTTTTAAGAGCTATCATACTCCATACACTTAAATCTTATTAGTTTTTCGGTTTTTCCCACATTGTTATTTCTTTCTCCCACCAAGAGTAGTGGCTAGCAAAAAAAAATTTCAGGGCTAGAGGCTACGAGAACTTAACAAACTTCGAGTTACGGATGCGGGACCATTGCATCATACTTCAAGAAATAGGGATTTCATAAGTCAAAATCACTGCAATATCGTAGAGATGAGCAGGAATAGGCTGGAGGGAAGAGTGAAGAAAATGAGAATGAAAGTTGAGAAACAGCAAATTAGTTCATGAGAATGGAAGGTGAAAACAGAAAATTAGTTCCAACTTTTAACAATTAACATCATTTACTTCTCAACATGATCTTCCGGACATTATAAATAGCTATTTACAAGATACACTAAAAAATTCTTTTCAAAATGATTACCTAAGCAATGCAATTTAAACTAAAAATAATTAGGCGATATTTAGAGAAAGTATAATGATTGGAACACGTAAAATAATGTCCCATTTTCTAATGTTTACATAGTTGTCTTTAATTGCTGCATCCAATTATATTTAATTGGGAATTCGATTATACATAGTTGCTGCAAAATACCCTAATTTAATTGCTGCATCTAGTGGAAAACATAAATTTAAGAAGATTAATAATGATTATGGAGAATATAGCTGAGAAAAGCTTCAGTCTTGAATATAAGATTACCTTCTTCAAGATCTTCTCATTTCATTTCGATACTCATGCACATCTTAGGCCAGAGATGTTTCCTGTTGTTAAATCAATAGCAATTCCATAGCAAAGCTTGGCTGCTAGTTCAAAAGCTTCAGGCCCTCTAGGGAGTTCATCCATAGCTATCTTATTCAAGTCATGGGGAAACCCTATTATGCCTTCCTGCTTCTATGTCATCCCACCTTACCTGTAAAGATGAAAAAGCACATACAGCTACAATCAGACAACAGTCAATTTATACTACACAAATAATTACATTAGCGTAGTGAAAAACAGGAACTAAAGCATCCATTATGAACAGGCAGAACTTTTAAAGAACTACTACCCTTATATAGTTATATTACATTCTTTTGAGGTCCAAACGTATGTGCAAATTAGTAAGAAGTCTAAAATTAATAGGTAATCTAGAATATCATTACTTGAAATCGGTAAGGAGGTCAGATATCTTTCATAATGAGCTACTGTGTCATCATAAACATTAATATCAAGCCTTGAACAACGAGAACTTGGACAAACATCTTGAATCAAATTTCATGAAGATAGACAATTACAAATTGAAGAAAGATAGAAGGACCGTGAGCGCATACCAATAAACATCTCCATTTTGATCCCGACCATCTAACGGATCGGCATTACTTACTCCAAAGAATTAATCCAAAGTGAGCACGTATAACAAAAAAATAGATTAAGATCACTTATTGATAAGTGTATTAAGAATAATCAATAAGCATAATAATCAACAAACCTTCGCTCTGCAGAATCTTCGCCTTTCAAAACGCATTCTCAATCTCATTCCAACCGAATAAGAACATTCAAGGCTCTTTAAGAATTTTTGGAGAGGATTATGAATTCTCAAGAACTGCCCTACAAAGAAACAAAAATACAAAAGACATCAATCACACACTAGGGTGAGCAAGAAAACAATGGAGAGAGACTAAAGCAAATATCGTAAATAGAATAGAGTTAAATATAAATGCAGTCATAAAAGAGAGCTTCAAATAAAGAAAAATACTATGAATGCATGAAATGGAGCATTAATTAGCTTGACTTTTCTTTCTCTCTCGATTGTAATTTAACCTATACATACAAATCTTGCAGAGCAACGAAACGTCGAGAAGCATTCAAGTATATGTAATAGGAAGGATCTAGGAGCATCCTTGCAACATCATATACTTTTTCTATTAAACCAAATCTCATGGCTAGAAGCCTAAAAACAGAGGTGAAACCAGAAATTGCTCATTATTATTATATATTAAAAGGAAGCATCCTTCCAATCCCCACGTCCTCTGCTTCATACCAAAAAAAAATTCCAACATTATACATATAATCTTACATATGTACAGATTACATTCACCAACATTATGCATATAAGCTTACATATTTACTGATTACATTCACCAACTTCGAGGAAATACCAATGAGTAGCAAGAAAAATACCTAGGATTATAGCAAACATTAAATGCACATCTTTTGGATAAAGCATTGACAACATCCATGAGAGTGTCGGGACTCAATTGCGGTAGGGAGCTGCAAATGAACGAAGATTTTCAACCGAATCGCCTACGAATCCCCAATCTCACTTCTCCGTCATCACCCCGAATTCAACGGTGAGATGTTAATCGTGGTTCATAACACTAGTTCATATATGATAATTCATATATGATAAAATTTAGATCATGATACCTCAAAAACAACACAAAGATCCCTGGACACAAGCTTCTTCTTGTTCACAAATGCACTCCACCCAGTTGTGAGCAAATGCCTCCGCTGGCTGCCCCTGTTCATACAAAGACAAATTTAAATTTGAAGCAATCAGCTAGCAATGTACAAGATTGTGAAATAAGTTACATACCCCTATATATGTGTCGAAACTTCCATTCCAAGCCATGGAGATCCTTAGCCGCAAGCTCTTGTGAAGGTCTTTGTTGCGTGTAATCCTAATGTAAGAGTATACCTTAAATTTAAAATGCTACCAAACACATATCCAAGTGACAAAAGTACTTCCAAGAGAATTTGAAAGTACAATAGAATGCACACCACAACTAAGGGTAAGACCACCACGCTCCAAAGCATTCATAAAAGATCATACTCTAGTGTAGTATATCGAATAGAGTGAATCAAATATAAAAGGAAGTCAATGAAACACTTGCACAGTTTACTTTGACAAGTTATAGGAATGAATGCATCTTATAATTCAAGTTTACCGGGGAGGAAAGCAATCTTCACCGCTCGACGAGGCACCGAGAATCCACCATGAGTGCTAGTGTCGGAAGTCGTGAGAGTCTTGCAAAACATATGGGGTGTTGTTGACTTCACAATAACTTCAGATCTTCCTCTTCCCCGTCAACATCATTTCTCCCTTCCTGCAAGTTTTTCTCCACCGCTATAATCAAAGACCAAGTTCAAAATAAATCGAACTTAAAATCTATTAAAAAAAGGCACTCCATTTAGAAAACCAATTTCTTTAGTCTTCCACTCCCATAATAATACAAAAGATCATTAGACACACTTCTAGTTTTCTCCCTTCCCGCAAGTTATCAGATTAGATCAATGGTGAGTTAGGTTTTTTTGCTTTTGCAACAAATTGGAAGAACAATCAACACCACCACAGAGTTAGGGTTTCAGAACAATCAACACCATGGTGTATCACTTGCGAGAAACAGAGATGGTGCCGGAACAGAGCAGAGCAAGAGAAGCAGCGATGGCGAGTGGGTTGAAGGCGGAGCGGTGAAGGGCGGAGGCCGAAGGAAGGAGGGTGAGTTGAGTGAGAGAACGAGAGTGATGAGAGTGAAGAGAACGAGCGTGAGAGGAGCGGTGAAGGGCGGAGGGCGGAGGCCGAAGGAAGGAGGGTGAGTTGAGTGAGAGAACAAGAGTGATGAGAGTGAAGAGGACAATGCCATCAAGGGTTGAGAACGAGAGGGCTGAGAAAGAGATTTGAGAGAGTGATTGAGAACGCGAGAGTGAAAAAAATAAAAGTGACTTTTACCATCGGTTGCCACGGACTTGCCACGGCATGTCCGTCGCAAATTTTTGTCCTTTCACATGTCCGTGGCAAACACCAATGAAATTTCGCGCTCACATATTTTGCACTTGCCGTCGCAAATCTGTGGCAAATTACTGACAGAATAAGCTCTGTGGCAACTACTGGTGGCTAAAACAAGGTTTTCTTGTAGTGCCTCACTCGGTGGTAGTTTGAAAGCATATTTCGGAAATCCAATTCTTATACGAACCGAATCTCGTTAATCATTTTTTCAAATTGCAAGAAAGAAGCAAGTGGAGAAGTACTTTTAACCTTACGAAAATGATGATCGTGTAGTCGGACCCCAAAGCTATTGATGACATCTCAAACACTTTAGTAGTTTGTAATATCTTTCCAGCTGGTTTGTGAACCGACTTTTTTTTTTTAGCTGTTTGATCGGTCATCTTTATTCACTACGCCGTAATTGTAAAAAGAGATCGCCACCTTTAGTAGCGTTTATAAAAACGCTACCCATTTTAATAACACGCTACACCATTAGTAGCGCTTTTAAAACGCGCTACCCATTAGGTAACACGCTAGATGGATCCTCAGCGCTTTTACTCAAAACGCTAGCAAATTAGAAAACACGCTAGATGGATCCTAGCGCTTTTATTCAAAACGCTAGCCAATTAGAAAACACGCTAGATAGATCCTGGCGTTTTTAGAAAGCGCTAGGTATTTAGAAAACACGCTAGACAGATCCGTAGCGCTTTTATTCAAAACGCTAGCCAATTAGAAAACACGCTAGATAGATCCTAGCGCTTTTTATAAAACGCTAGGTATTTAGTAAACACTCTAGACATATCCCTAGCGCTTTTACTCAAAACGCTAGGTATTTAGAAAACACGCTAGATAGATCCTAGCGCTTTTTAGAAAACGCTAGGTATGGTTAAATAATTTTTTTGTTTCCCATTGAGCTACTTCCTCTTTCACCAACCTCTTACCTAAAACGCAAAATCACTCACCCGTAAACGCAAAAACCCTAACACCCTAACTCAAATTAACATCATCTCTCTCAACGAAAATCATCTCTCTCGGTGAACATCATCTCTCTCACTCGCACAACATTGGTGAGTTTTCTGCCTTTCTCTGCTTTCTTGTTAGATATTAATTGTGGGTTCTAGTTTAGAAATATATTAGTTTTGTCACTAGTGCACACTAGACTCTTCTTCTTTTTTTCACCACTAGCCTCTTCTTGTTACACATAAATTAATTGTTTGGAAGACTAGACTATATGGTTCCTTTGTCTTGACCAAAGGACCGAGAATAGAAATAGAATATGATATAGATATAGCTTGGGAAAATAAGGAGTGGAATTGAAAAAATTTTAAAAGAGGAAATTTTGTTTGTTTTTTTATATGAATTGATTCTTCATTATATTCGAATTGCTTGATGGGTCATATGTTAAAGTTCTCTTCTCGTGATTTTATTATAAATATTTGGCAATTATGGATAGAAATTGGATGTCCGCCAATCGTCCATCCAAGGAGTATACTACTGAGTGGATTATTTTGTGAGTTTGTCTTTGTTGAACGTTTAGGGACTTCTAGTGGTATGAAATGTCCTTGTTTAAGGTGTTGTTATGTAAAATCGATTCATCGCAGAGGAGTTGACACGACATTTAAAGGCGAATGGAATTGATCAAAGTTACACTTGTTGGATAATGCACGGTGAGAAAAAGGTGAATCTTCAAATATGAATGATATTAGTAAGAGATATGCGCGCCGGTTGACACCTTACACATTCATTTGATGCGAACGAATTTGAAGAGATGGCAAAGGTGGTTGAAGAGGATCTTAATGATTGTCCTGAAATGTTTGAGAAGTTGATAAATGATGCAGAGACACCATTGTATGCGGGTTGTAATGAATTCACAAAATTATTGGCTGTGATCAAGTTGTATAACTTGAAAACTCGCCACGGATGGACGGGATAAGAGCTTTACCGATTTACTCTCACTTCTGAAAGAAATGTTGCCGAATGATAATGTGCTTCCTTCTCGGACGTATGATGCAAAGCAAATGTTGGGGTCTATTGGCTTGAACTATGAGAAGATACACGCTTGTCCGAATGATTGCATTTTATTTCGAATGAACATGCGTTGTTAAAGTCGTGTCCTAAATGTAATGCACCGCGGTATAAGAAGAAAGAGTCTGCTCCACAAAAGGTGTTGTGGTATTTTCCTATAATTCCTCGATTTAGGCGCATGTATCGTAGTTCAGAAGATGCAAAACACTTGACATGGCATGAGGATGAAAGGATTAAAGATGGTATGCTCGACACCCGTGATTCTCCGCAATGGAAAAAATCAATATTGAGTATCCTAATTTCGGGGATGACCCGAAAACCTACGCCTTGCATTGTCTGCTGATGGATTTAACCCGCACGGTATCGAGTAGCTCACACAATACATGGCCCGTGATTTTGGCGATTTATAACTTATCGTGTGGCTTTGCATGAAACGCAAATATATGATGTTGTCTTTGTTAATTTCTCGGCCCAAACAACCCGGAAATGATATTGATGTATACTTGGCTCCTTTAATTGAAGACTTGAAGCAAATGTGGGAGATTGGGGTAGAGGTGTATGATGGGTTCGAGAAGAAAGTTTCACCACGAGGGCTATGATCTTTGGCACAATTAACGACTTTCCTGTATACGGCAATCTATCTGGTATGCAGAACAAAGGGCGAGTGCATGCCCTATATGTGAAGATAACACAGATTGGATGTGGTTGGAACATGGTAAGAAGAATATCTATCTTGGTCATCGTAGATTTTTGCCATCAACTCATCACTATCGATTGTGGAGAAAGGCATTTGATGGGAATACGAAACACGTAGAGCTCCCGCCTTTGACGCGAACAAGTATTTGAAAAGGTGGAAGATTTGAACATTAAATTTGGGAAGCCTTTTGCGGAGAGATTGCCAAACGGGGTGGAAGAAAAAGTCGATTTTCTTTGAGTTGCCATACTTTGGAAGTCATTATATGTAAGGCATTTCATTGATGTGATGCATGTTGAAAAGAATGTCTTGAAAGTGTCATTGGTACCTTACTCAATATGCCGGGTAAGACTAAAGATACCATCAACTCAAGGTTGGATTTGGTTAGTATGGGTTTGAGACCTGAATTGGGTCCCAGAAAGAAGGGTACACGTACATATCTACCTCCGGCACTTCATACTCTATCTAGAAAGGAGAAGACTGTCTTTTGTGAGTTTCTTCATGGAGTTAAAGTTCCAGAGGATACTCTTCAAATGTGGCGACTCTTGTATCGATTAAAGACCTCAAGTTAAAGTCTCTAAAGTCCCACGATTGTCATGTTCTCATGGAGAATTTGCTACCCATTGGTATACGATCCATTTTGCCTAAGAAAGTGCGTCGGACCTTAACCAAACTTTGTTTATTCTTTAAGGCGATTTGTAGTAGAGTGATTGACCACTGAAAGTTGCCAACATTGCAAAGAGAAATTACTGTCACTTTGTGTGAGCTTGAGATGTATTTCCCACCTTCCTTTTTGACATAATGATTCATCTAATAGTTCATCCGGTTAGAGAGACACAATTGTGTGGCCCATGTTACATGAGATGGATGTATCCGTTTGAGCGTTACATGAAGATATTAAAAGGATATGTGAAAAATCGATCACGACACGAGGTTGTATTGTTGAGCGCTATATAGTTGAAGAGGCTATTGAGTTTTGCACGGCTATCTATCTAGTCTTGAATATTCTGTGGAATTTGCCAAGGTCTTGTCATGAAGGAAGGATTAGTAAAGGGATGACAAAGAACTAAATTAGTGATGGTATCAAGGAAAGAACTAGAGCAAGCACACTTGTACGTTCTTCACAATGATAGTGAGGTTGATTCATATGTTGCCAAGCACAAGGAGATTCTTAAGAGTCAATTCCCTGAAAGAAGCAAGTTTGGTTAGCAAAAGAACACAATAGGAGTTTCATAGTGTGGCTAAAACATCACATTGATGGTGAGTGTGTTTGAATCCTACTTCGATTTCAAAAGATTGAGATGGTTAGCAAAAGGTCCAAATATACATGTCTTCTCTTACAACACTATCTAATGAACGAGTGCACTTTCTATACAAAAGAACAAGATGATCGAGTAAAATGCAAAATAGTGGGGTGACTCTTGTAGCTCAATCTAAGCAAGCATCCAATTGCCAAAGATAGAAATCCCATATATGCGAATATGTCTTACTTTGGCTTCATTGAACACATATGGGAGTTGGATTACAATATGCTTCAGGAGCTGTGTTCAAATGTGAATGGGTTGACAATAATATTGGTTTACAGATTGATGAATTAGGGTTCATGCGGGTGAATTTCAACAAGTTAGGATATAAAGATGAACCTTTTATTTTAGCATCGCAAGCTCAACAAGTGTTTTATGTCACTGATCCAGTTAATATCAATTGGTATATTGTTCTATTGACTGACAAAAAATTTGTGTATAACAACGATGATGATGAAGCACCCGATGATGTTGGTGTTGAGGACGACCCTTTCTTCAGAACATCAGAACCAATAATAGGGGAAAATACTTCTATAGAGGATGTTGTATATTTTAGAAAAGATCATAATGATGGAATTATTATTCGTCGGAAAAAAAATACCAAGACGCGAATTGCAAACAAAATTTTATCTAGGAAAAGGAAAAGGTAATATAGACTTAATGATATCTCGTTATTTTTTATTAATAGATAATATTTATATTGTTTTTGTAAATTTAACAATAACATGGATTATGTTATATTGCAGGTCAGATGGCATCACTTAGTGATCATGAGATCTAGTGGTCAAGACAGTAGTCATTGAGGATTGTGCTGTTATATATGTTTCTAGCTTTAATTTGTAGCTACTTTTGAGTTTCATAATGTAAGTTACTTATTATGTTGTATGATTTGGATATATATTAATTATGTTGTAAGTAATTGTTAGTTTAATATGGTCTTTTGGTGATATGTACATATGTGTGTGTATCTATATATTGGATTGTAATGATATATTGGCTGAATTTTGTTGGAATGATATTTGATGAATTTTGTTGGAAGGGAATGAATTAATAGGTTGTAATTAAAAGGGAGAATAAACAAAAATAAAAAAAATATTTAAAAAAAAAATCAGTCAATACATAGCGTTTTAAAGTTAAAACGCTAGAAATGAAATTAAAAAAATCATTCAATTCCTAGCGTTTTATAGAAAACGCTAGGAATTGTAAAGAGGAGCTAGAGGATCCCTAGCGTTTCGTGAAACGCTAGGAATGGTAGTAAAAGGTGCTATAGCATCCCTAGCGTTTTTACATAAAACGCTAGGAATGTTAGTAAAAAGGTGCTATAGCATCCCTAGCGTTTTACAGAAAACGCTAGGAATTGTAAAAAGGCGCTATATCATCCCTAGCGTTTTTACATAAAACGCTAGGAATGGTAGTAAAAATTTTAATAGCATCCCTAGCGTTTTACATAAAACGCTAGGAATTGTATGCGGTAGCGCTATAGCATCCCTAGCGTTTTATGTAAAACGCTAGGGATGCTATTAAAATTTTTACAAGGCGCTCTCTCATCTCCCTCACACACTCACGTGACGTCTCTTCATCTACCTAACTTCTCTCCACGACCCAGAAACCCTCCACGAACAACCCGGAACCCGAGAACAACCTGGACTGCAACCGAAAAACCCGAACACACTCACGTAGGCGCCTCGTTCATCTACCCTCTTCGTTCATCGCACTGCTGCGAACCTCCACGACCCAGAAACCCTCTTCGTTCATCTTCGTTCATCTCCACGCCGTACCAGCTCTCCTCTCTCTTCTTGGTGCTACGACCCAGAAACCCTCCCATTTGTCTCCTTTTTCTCACTCTCTCTCTCCCTTTCAAAAGGTATTTCGCACTCATTCTCCACCTCTCTCACTGCAATGACTATTTCATTGAGTCTATGAAACTTGGAACTGCCCATGCTTTTTACTTGCTTTGTGACTGTTTCACTATTTTTAATATTCCAGGTTGAAAGGGATTCAGATTGCTTGTGTGGTGCATTTTCTACTAGAGTTGTGTGACTAGATTTCTCAGGTATGGAGTTTCTTTTTTAAAAATATATCAATAATGCTCCAAAGTCCTATATATCAAAATGTTTTTTGTCTGTGCATGTTCATTATTTTCAATGTTGTATTTAATTAGTTGTTAGATTAGTCTGGCTTAGATAACATTATTAACTTGACTAGTGCGTGGCTTTCCTAGTGCATGGCTTTCCTAGTGCATGCATGGCTTTCTCTGTTTAGTGCATGGCTTTCATATATATGTTTACTCTAGGTTCTTAGTGCATGGCTTTCCTATATATGTTTACTCTAGGTTATATACTTAGTGCATGGCATGACTTTCCTATGTATGTTTACTCTAGGTTACTTAGTGCATGGCTTTCACTGTTACTTAGTGCATGGCTTCTTCTATATTTTGTTAAGTGTTTGTTGGTTCTAAACAATTAGAAAGCTAAAACTCACTGAGTCTATTTCATTTGGGTCATTGCAAGTCAGATGGCATCACATAGTGATCATGAGAGTAGTCAGGGTGGTGATGGGGGTGATAGAAACACAAAGAAGTTCACTCCCCGAGGAATTACATCGAAAAAGAATATTGTCCATCGGATAAGTAAAGGACACGAGAAATATAAGGTAAGTTAATTACTAATTATTAATGTTGTTCTCTACCTTTCCAAGTTATCTAATTATTTAATGATTTAATTATTTAAGGTCCGATGGAGTGTTAAAGGTTTGCCAATTGGAGACAACGACACAAATTTAATTAGCTTTATTGGTACTAAGGTGAAGCAAATCTTTCCAATTTCAATAAAAAGTTGGAATGAGAAAGATAATACAGCTTTTGCCTAAACCGAAAGATGATTTTTGGTCCTTAATACAGTATATAATTTTAGACCTCTTTAATAATCTTATTTAGTGAATTTTTAGTTGTATTTATTTAATCCATTTTTATGTATAAGTAGAAACACTTTGATGTCGATGATGCCCAAGAGATTGGATACTCAAGGAAGCGGGAAGGTTGCATCGGGCATATAGAACGATGTGGGGAAAAAGTATTCAAACATCCTGATGGGACCATCGACAGAGCCTCGAAGATCGTATCTTAGGAATTATAACTAAGGAGGATTGGACCAAATTTGTAGATATACGCACTCACGAGATCCGGATTTCTGGTTAGTATATTAATTATTTAAGTTATATATATATATATATATATATATATATATATATTTCACAACAAGATATCATTCATTAATGTATACTTATGTTTTTAAATAGAAAAAAGCAAAGCCAATAAAGTGAGAGCTTCTAATCCCGAGTACCCTTATAGAGGAGGTTCAAGTGGATATCAAATTCTTGAAGAAAGATTGGTAAGACACAATTAGTTTAATTTATTATGATTTAATGAATCTTTTAATTTACAGTTGATTAACAATTATTAAACTTAAATAGTTATTTGCAAGAGGGAAAGATCCAACTCAAGAATCCTTGATCGTTGTATCGTTATGCAGTTAGAGGCCCGACAAAACAAGGATGGGGAGATTGTGGATCCGAAAACTAAGGAGGTCAAGGACAAAATTGTAAGTATTCCAAAATTCATGTATTGTAATTTTAATTTTATGATTCCTAGCAAGTTGGAATTTGTGTCTGACTATATTTTTTTAATCCTTACTCGATTTTTTTGACACGTGAACATATTTTTATTGTCGATTAAATTTCTTTGACACTTGTTTATTATTTTTATCCGTTACTCGATTTTTTTGACACGTGAACATATTTTTATTGTCGATTAAATTTCTTTGACACTTGTTTATTATTTTTATCCGTTACTCGATTTTTTTTGACACGTGGACATATTTTTATTGTCGATTAAATTTCTTTGACACTTGTTTATTATTTTTATCCGTTACTCGATTTTTTTGACACGTGGACATATTTTTTATTGTCGATTAAATTTCTCTTGACACTTGTTTATTAATTTTATCCGTTATTTATGTTTGTGCATCAGCAAAGCATATCACAATCTGTATCACAAGGAGATTTAACAGATTGTGATGGTCAACAAGATGTCATTGCTCGTGCCTTGGGAAGGGAAGAGAGACAGGGTCAGATTAGAGGTTATGGATATGGGATTCCTCCTACAACTGTGTTTGGGCCAAAGAGCCAAAGCAAGGGGTGCGGGGATTGTAAAGTCATGGCGGCAAAGTATGACGAGCTATCCAAGAATGTTCTTTGTATTAATGGAAGAGAGACAGATGTTTAAGCAGCTCTTGGCACAAAGGATTGGTGCACCACCCCCTGCTGCACCACCCCCTGCTGAACCTATATCACCTGCTGCACCCCCCCATAGCGCACGAGATAGCTGCACCATCCCTTCAACACAAGTATTTAACAAAACTCGACCTGTTTTTTGTACATATGTATTTGATAAAATTATCATGTATATTTATTTTTCTTTATAATTGATTTAGGATAATCACAATGTGAGCTATATATTGCAAACCCACATCGAAAGGTTGCGATGGGTTTGATATGTAACCAATTGAGTGCCACAATGCACAATTTACCCATGCCCAAAACCATTTGAGAGTTAGGGTAGACTATTCAATAGAGGGTCTGCACCATTGCTGCTTCAATTGCTAATGCGGATATATTTACTGTGGATCAAGCACTTAGTACTTTTGTGGCATGGCCTGAACAACTTGTCGTTGTAAGTGACAATATTTTTGTTAATAAATTAATGACTCATTGTTATATATAATGTGTGTTAACTAACTAATTAATCATTTTTTTAATATATACTAGGTACCCCAAGTGTCCCGACCTTCCCCTTCTATAAAAGTGTCTCGACCTTCCCCTTCCACTACCAAAGTCTCCCGACCATCTACTTCTATACAGCCAGTCCAACATGTTGTTCAATCTCCCATTGATGAATTCCAAAAGTCCATCGATTCTCTAAAGGTCCACATCACTCAAATGAAGCCCGACGACCAAATTATGTTACCGGCCGATAACATTGTGGGACTGGAACAGTTGATAATGATCAACATGGAGGATCTGAAAGCTGTAGTTGAAATGGATTGGGCCACTGCCACTGATATTAGAGTATACCGGGTATGTATTAAATTATTTGTACACAATAGTTGTTTATATTAGAGTATATATTAGAGTATATATATGAAGAAGCAAAAGTTGTATATATATTATTTATAGGTTTTTGTACAATCATTTTACTGTCCTTTTTCGCATAGCGGACACGAAGTTTTTCTTCTTGTGTCCGTGAT
The DNA here is from genome assembly GCA_020916435.1 of Oxytropis ochrocephala. Classification (NCBI taxonomy): domain Eukaryota; kingdom Viridiplantae; phylum Streptophyta; class Magnoliopsida; order Fabales; family Fabaceae; genus Oxytropis; species Oxytropis ochrocephala. Next base: position 81,698,615 of record CM037090.1, read on the forward strand.
TGTATCGTTGTGTTTCACCGAGGTAATACTGAGAGGAACGCATTATGGCTATGAAGAGTGAAATAGAAAGTTATATCCTTTCACGCTTCATGGATGCCAAGCATTTGAAGGACGAATCTTTATTTTTCGCACCACTCAATAATGGGTGAGAAATTTAGTCTTCAATCACTTGTTTAATTATTTTGAGGATTGTATTATAGTGTAAATGTGTACTCATTCGTGATTCATTTACTTGCAGGCCATTACAGAGTCTGGATTCACTCAATAATGGGTGAGAAATTTAAGCAAAATGTTGTCTACTATCTGGATTCACTTCAAGGCCATTACAGAGTCTACGTAGACTTCGTAGAGATGGTTGAGAGGTGTGTATGTGTAACCCTCTCATTTTAATTTGTATAATTTAATATATGTATTTTGTTCAACTTAACGTTATATATATATGTATGACGTTACAGTGCTTTGAAAAAATACTTGGGATTATCTACAAGTAAAACAAGATGGCTAGCCATAACTGTAAGTTTTTTAAAAATCATTCTTATAATTTTAATTGAATTTTTGCTCATAAAAATGTGACAATTAACTAATCTTTTGCTTTGTAGTGTCCTAAACAACCCAATAATAATGATTGTGGGTACTACGTTATGAGGTATATGAGAGAGATTATCACTCAGGACAGAGTAGTAATCCCAATGAAGGTAACTACTTAGATTTATTTTTTATATTGATATTATAATACTTACTCACATTTAATAAACATTTTAATTCTAATTTGATTTCATTTTATTTTTCAAGATTTTCCTTACAGAAGAACATCCAGCATTACTCTGATAAACAACTTACAACAATAAGGGGGGAGTGGTGCAGTTTTGTTTCTAGATTTTTGTAGCAAGTTTTGAGTTAATTTCATAATAGTTAGTTGTTGTATATATTGTATTTATATTATGTTGTAAGAACTTCTTAGAATGATATTGGATTGGAAATATTTGATGAATTTTGTTAAATGAATTTTGTTGAATGAATTTTGTTTGAATGATATTGGATTGGAATGTATTTTCTGAATTTTGTTGGAAGGGAATGAATTTATAGGTTGTAATTAAAATGGAGAACAAACCAAAATAAAAAAAATATTTAAAAAAAAATTCAGTCAATAGGTAGCGTTTTAGAGTGAAAACGCTAGAAATAAAGTTAAAAAATTCATTCAATACCTAGCGTTTTATAGATAAAACGCTAGGAATTGTAAAGAGGATCCCTAGCGTTTTACAGAAAACGCTAGGAATGCTAATAAAAGGTGCTATAGCATCCCTAGCGTTTTATGTAAAAACGCTAGGAATGGTAGTAAAAAGGTGCTATAGCATCCCTAGCGTTTTACATAAAACGCTAGGAATGGTAGTAAAAAGGTGCTATAGCATCCCTAGCGTTTTTATATGAAACGCTAGGAATGGTAGTAAAAAGGAGCTATGAAATCCCTAGCGTTTTACAGAAAACGCTAGGAATTGTAAAAAGGCGCTGGGTCAATGGCTAGCGTTTTACATGAAACGCTACGTATGTCTAAAACACGCTGGGTCAATGGCTAGCGTTTTTTGAAACGCTACTAATGGGGTGTACGCATTAGTAGCTCAAGCTTCTCTAGCGTTTTAAAACGCTACCAATGCCCAAAAAAAACGCTGGAAATCCTAATACGCTGGCGTAGTGATTCCTCGCGATGATGCTAATCGATAATATTTAACACTGATGTCCAAAGTTTTAGCACCATGTATCAAGAAATATGTAACTTCATGTGGCTACATCATCATGGCATTCTATTTTACCAGCCAGCATCATGGCATATTCAATTACTCTTTTTGCCGTTTCAATTGCATTAATTGTGGTTTTCATGACAAATTATCATAGAGCACAAATGCATTTTATCACAATAAAACTTAAGAGCTTTACATTATAGCGATTTGTTGCTCAAAAGACGGTTACCAAACATGAAGGCATTGCCAGGTAAATGCATAATGACCAGGTAATTTCAAAAATGCTGATTAAGTGTCTTTTACGTTTCATTGTGCCCAACAATCAAAAATAATGTTGACTCATAAACATTTGCATTTATTTCATCGACTAATTAACAGCTGATTTAAAAATTAAATCCCTAATGACTATATTAATTATTATAGAGAAGAAAGACAGAAAGATATAACCTGGGCTTTGAATGAGACTTTTCCGGATATTTTTCTTTGACCAACAGTTATTTTGACTCCTCGTGATATTATTGTGATCCACTAGTTACGTAAATCAAGAGTTCTTCGGAGATGCATTTTTTTAGCCTGTTCGAAGAACGCCGAAGGCAATGGCGTCGGTATCGGCCAAAGATGATTCTCTTCACTTTCAGTCGGCTGGTTGTGTTCATTTTTATTCGGCCGATCTTAAATCCTTTACTCAATGTAAAGTATTAGCAATTCCATTATCAAATGAGATGGCAGTAAATTTAAATGAAAAAGGAACTGAGAAATATACTTACTAGTCCCACGTAAATCATTATCGACCAAGTGTTAATGTGACATTCATTTTTTCCTTCTTTTTAGCTTCCTACCAACACTTATACCGACTACCGAGTGTTAATTGCATAAGGTAAACAAATGTTGATCAATGAAAATTTTGACGTCCTTAGTGAAAGTCGGTCACTAGTTTTCAAAGTGGGAGTGAAACAATTATGACACAAGGATATTTCAAATTATAAAAACCGCTAATTCAAACATGATAAATCATACATTATTGGTCCACGTCCTTTAATTTTCATATGGGGAATTATAATATGATTTTAAACTAATAGCGGCACATATTCCACGCTATTTAATTTTCATACGTTTAATTTTTATTGGGATTGGAGAGAAGGTTAGAACCATAAAACCTGATCGGTAATCCGAAACTTCGCGCTTTGCTGACTGTGCAGAGAAGCAAAGATGACCATTACTTGTTGTCACCTCATCCGGCTACTTGACGGTGGTGGGTAAAGATGAGCTTCGTTGTTTTTGGACCTGTCTAAAAATATCTTCCCATACAAATATTTTGTCACACAAACTAAACACCAGAATTATGGTACCTAGTATGCAACAGAGTGTGAGGCACACATGATTTTTGGGACCAAAGTATTCTAACGGTGCCTTACCATATCAAAACAAATGTATGCAAATTAAGACATTATGCGTAAATATTGTAACTGACCGATCCGAGACACGAATTCAAAAGTGCTTTCTAATAACATTTTATGAGTTTTTCATAGAAAAAATCACAGATGTACATATTATGCTAAAGACTTTAGGCAGATAATGGATTTTTCAGAGAGAAGGAATGAAGATACTTTTAAACCTTTGACCGATCCCGGTTATGTGCAGCTCCTGAGAGAAAAGCTTTGTGACAAGAAACATTAGTTTTTCTCCCGCTGGAAAGTAGCCAAACTCCGAGAACCAGCATTCTCACCAGCACCCTGTTGATTTGCTACAGCTTGAGCCATAGCTGTCATAGCAGCAGCAAGAGCATCGTCGTTTCTTCCGGCCATTTCAGCTAATCACTACCACATAAAACATGATTTAGTACGAGTACTAACACTCGAGAGTTAATAGACTTGACGACTCGACAACTTGGTCTGACAGACCGAACTGCTCTGATACCAACTATGTAACACCCCAATTCTACCCATTCGTTTTATCACATATCAGAGTGCGGAATTTAAATTTAAACAGGTATTGGAGCGTCACACATGACATTTCAAAATCCAAACCACATAAATTTAAACCAGCGTGGAAAAATACTTCAACTTAGTTTTCAATCATCGGAAAATGCTAAATAGCTCAAGTCACGACATCATATTCAAAACAACCAACGCAACAAAATAAAATAATAGAACAGCGTTCGTCCCATCCCCGGGTGCTACGTATTAGAGACGACACTTACTCGATAGGTGAAGGAAGAGAAGTCCTTCACTAGCGCGTACCTGCACGTTACCACGAAGGGTAACATTCAACAGTAAAGGGTGAGTCTTCTAACAACATAAAGGCATATATGAAAGATAGCATATTAGAGAACAGACATCTATAACTACCATAGCGCATCAACATCACATTACAACCATCACTGAAAAACATCAACAAGCCACAACGGCAAATAACCTCATCATCGTTTATGTATATGCATGAAAATGAAACCCACGTCGCCGGGCATATGCATGAGGTACCATCGCCGTAAAAATAGCCTCTCGGGCACAAACGTCGCTTTGAGCATAGCTCCAAGGCCGAAGCCTACATCGTCGCAATAATGCATATGGCATGCATGAGACACCATGTACAGCACCTCGGAAAACAATCAACAACAACAAATGTCATACATCATGACACGACAACATCATTGGCATCATTATTCGTCGCAACATCATCATCACTCACTACAAGAAAATCGCTGATTTTCCACGGACATTTCCGTTGCAAATGTACAAATTTCCGTGGCAAAACAACATTTGCCACGGATTTGCCACGGACAAAAATTGGTGGCAAAAACGCTCGTCGCAAATCGTTTGCCACGGAATTTCCGTGGCAAATGTTTCCGTCGCAAATCCGTCGCTAATCCGTCCGCAAAATATCCGTGGCAAAGTCGCCGCAAATTTCATCGCAAACTGTGGCAAATCCGTCGCAAATTCAAAAAAAAATTAAAAAAATTAAATCATACTTTGGGCCAGAAAGCTACTACATCCTAAAAACATTAATTATAAAATCAAGCTAACAATTATAAATTATAACAAGTATATAGATATAGATTACAAGTCAAGATATGTTTCAAAAGCACCAAAACAAGGTATGCCGTAAAAAAATTAAATATGGAATCTTTCCTACAAATGATACACAAATAAACCAAGATCACCACACCTAACTAGGCAACTCAAAAAAGTTACATTCTCAATGAATCCAATGTCTCACGATACATTTACATTGGAATGGGACCATGGTTTTCCACAGACTGTAGAAATTGAACAACAATCATCAATTTAATGATATACGCAAAATAAAGGCAAATCTTCAATCATCAAAGAAAAAAGAAACATGCAACTAAAGTATAAATTGTCGACCAACTATGAATCACCGAACCATTTTTTTTATCATCCGCATTAACATTTCTTCAATTAGTATGTATGTTAAGACTACCTACAAGCAAAAACAAATTTAAACAATATGCTAGGTTCACTTCAAAACATAGCAGTGCCAATAATTGATGCAACTGAAAGCACTCAATCAAGCCCAATTGTTCTAGTAGGTCTAGTCTAGATTCTAGATATGCTACTAAGCTAAGCCCAAAACCTATAGTGGAATCAAACCAATAAAAGAAAGTAGTCATGGCATACCTCCAATTTGTCTTCGGTGGATTTGTGATTTATTGGAAGTTTGCGGATACTTTCAAATATGATGACAGTTCATCAAAGAAAGGCAAGAAGGAAGCTTTGAAGGTTTTAATCAACATTCCCAATATCTCACAAACCTGAAGAGACAATGTGTAGATTGCATTGATGGGTGAGATCAACATGACATAAAAAAAATACAGTTGATGGTGGTGCAGCTGCAAGTTCTAAAACATAGGCACAGAGATGCAGAAGATAAATCAGGAATTATGCTTTCTTAGCTCTTACTATAAACAATGCAAATATACAATTACTGAAAAGTGTAAGATTAATAAGTTGCAAATATCAAAATCTTTACCTCATCAACAACCAACAACTGCAAAAAGTTCCCAAATAAAATAAATTTCTTTCAATCATTTGGCATAAACTCCCAAGTGTTGCAACCACTACTGTTGGAGGCTCTGCTAAAATGGGAAAAAGTTAATCTACGTGAACGAGACTTCTCTATAAATACAAACAAAGAAAAATGCGCTTAAAGAAAAGATAAAAATCAATGTAAACAGAAGTTGCGTTCAATCGAGTTATGATATAACGCTTGGAATTTGAAACCAAATCCCAACAAAGTCCTAAATTATCAATACACACAACAAAACACAAGGAATTAGTTGGTCATTGATGCCTAATCTTTAAAGCCCGACCACTAACAATAAGCATTTTAAACTGTGAAACCACTTAAATACAATGGAATGCACGTAATGTGAATGAAATGTTTCAATATGACAATTTGACCAACAAATTATATGTTTATGTGTGAATCAAATAATTCTCTGGTATTGTAGCGAACCAAAAAACGATTACTAATAATTTAATAATCTTTAGTATTATGCATCCATCAATATCTGGGGGTTGTGGCAGCCAAAAATGGACTAGAAGAAATTAACATAATAGATTTCGAATGTGGCAAATATTTCATGAAAGTATCAACAAAGTTTTTTCAGATCGACAAGTATGTATTGTATAACCAAGCACCAAGATCATTATCATTCAAATAGTTGATTCTGACCAGTTCTATCAATAAGATATTTCTACCTTTAACCAACTCTTGTGCCTTCTCAAAGTTCCTCCATCTAACAAAGCCATGATGGTACATGAATTTTGCTCCTCTTCAACTACAGTTGGCTTTGCTGCCAACATCCTAGCAACCTTAGTGACCTTGTCAATAAGTAATTTTTATGCACTCAGTAAATAGCAATATCCAAGGGAGTTCCCCCCGATAAGTTGCATTAAAGACAACTAAATGTCACTATCACATCACAACTCATACACATGCTTACTTGTATGCCAAGTTCACGGGTGGGCACTAAAACTAGTGCTTGCACAGAAGCTTTTATAGTGTTGATGATGGAGAAGATCAAAAGAAAATATGTAAGTGTCCTCCCAGAACCTGTCTAGATAAGAAATAAAATAAGGTTACACATCTCCCTATGTTATTTTACAGTAAATTAAAGTATAGCACAGGGGATGACACATGGACAGAGATGAGGACTGATGACTACGAGGCAGCACAACGTGACCGTAGATACTGAAAAATATAATAGAATTTGTATCATGTACAGGAGAAATTAAGCCATGCCAGCAATAGTGTAGGCCAAGCAAGATAGCCACCTATCATAACAGAGCATAATCAATGGTTACATAATAAAAACAACATAAACACACTCCAATGCGGTGAATCAATGTAATTCAATATGAAGGATCACATGAAGCGGACTCAATACTTTAGTATCTTGTAATTTGTCACACACTTGCAATTTAACAATACCAAATTCAAATGTCAATGATATAGTAAATATTTATGCGTACTAGTTCTAAGCTCTAAAGCAAGGACTTGCAGTTTTCCAATTGAGCTTTTAGTGCAAAACATATATCAACTTCATCCACCATCATAAAGAAAAAATCATTTTTTACAAGCAAATGAATCAGATTCTTAACCTCAGAAAACTCATGTTCCAGTTCAACTTTCATTTTATTTCTTAACAAATTCCTAAGAAGTTATTTCCCCTCCATACCTAAGCTGTTGTTCTCTCTCATATACTCCCTTGTTTGTTAGGAAGTGAGGCTTTTACCTACTTATCCATATCCCATCAGTATATATGCGTCAGACGTGAGGAAACTCAAGCCACACACCAACAAATTAATAATGAAGCTTAAGTATAAATTATTTTATCCATCATTCATTGATGCCAGATCAACAACTATCAGAACATAAGAATCAGGGTAAAAAAAAAATAAAAAGATAACCTGAGCATGAAGTATGCAGTCACATCCGGAAAAAAGATAAGGCAATGCTTCCCTTTGGACCTCTGTAGGCATGATATATCCAACCTCTTCCATCCTGAAATAAAATTTTAATCATGTGAGAATCTGTGTATCTTCCTGCAAGTAATTGTAAACCAATTTAAGATACCAACCAAGGAAATAAACAATTCAACTCAATAACAATCAATCAATCAAATTACAAAAGAGCATGAATACCATTGCAAAACTGAGGCTACCTTAATCCAACAGATATCAAAAACAACATTATTATGAGCAATCCATTCAAAAATCCTGGCATCCTCTGAGATTAAAAGAGGGAAAAATTGATGAACCATGAAATTCAGAGATATCAATTTAATTTTAAATTAAACTCTAAACAACAACAAAAATACAAACGCATTCTTTTCAAAGCATCCAACTTCAACCTTTATCTTTATCTTTGCATTCATTAGCAACAACATCGAAACCACACAACCTAAATAAAGTGAGATATGGAAGAGGGGTTAGGGTTTTGAATCACCCAAAAAATTGGGGCTTTTCAGGTCAAATAGAACAAGATTAGAAGAAAACTACTTACCCTTTATACTACAAGAAAATCGCGACCAGGCTTAATCCTCACTCAACAACACTTACTAACAAAGAACATTGACCATTCAAAACAACCAATTTCAAGCATTTAATCACTCAATCAAACCACATTAAGATCAAACAACATGCAAGTCATTCAAATCAAAGAATACAACTCCTTTTACCAAATTTCAAAGAACTCAACATCAAGTACAACTCTAATTTCGGTTCAAATTTCATAACAAGGTTCAAACACAAATTATGCGAAGAACTCACCTTAGTTTTAAGTTACAAAATCAACAACAAGCAAAAAGTAGAAACACTATTCTTTGAAACAATCTTGAATCCCTCATTGAAACAATATTCAATCAAAACTGTATATGACCCAAAAACTCACGTTCAATCAGGGATTCACTTCGTTTTTTAATCAGAACATGATTAGGGTTTTGTTCAAAAACATTGGAACATTTAGGGTTTTTTTAATCAGTGAAATTAGGGATAAATTAAAAAGATAATAGAAATTACCTACAAGTCGGAGCAGCGCAACGAAATGGTGGAGGTCGGAGGAGAAAACGGTGGAGAAACAGTGGAGGTGAGGCGCAAAGGAGATGGAGAGTGGAAGAGGGAGAATGTGTCTCTCGGTGGCCGTAAAGCTCGATTAGCGATGGAGGAGGGCGGAGGAGGCCAGACGAGGGTGGAGGGTTGAGGTCGGAGGAGGATACTGAGGTCGGAGGAGGAGACTGAGGTCGGAGGAGGAGAGAGCTTAAAGAAAGTTTTGATTGTTAGGGAGAGAGACGTTTTGATTTAATGCATCGTGCTCATTTTATTTTGATAAATGGGTTGCCACGGATTTGCCACGGCATCTCCGTCGCAAATTTCTGTCCTTTCACATGTCTGTGGCAAACACCAGCGGGAAATTTCGCAAACTTATTAATTAAGCTTGCCGTCGCAAATCCGTGGCAAATTACTTACGGAATAAGCTCCGTGGCAAGCTTTTCTTGTAGTGACTTAGGTGGTCTTACTCGACCCATCAAAATCATCAACATCACCATTTTTAGTTCATCATATTCGACTCGACAACTACAACATCAACTATTTAGTCATACTTGACACAGCGTTGCTTTTACTGTTAATCATTCTTATTTGACATTACAAGACACTGAACCTCGGCGGCATGATATGGCGCCCAGGACTCGGCGCCAGTAATTCGACACACCTACATTGCACTTCGACACACACACACTGCACTTCGACACACATACACTGCACTTCGACACACATACGTTGCACTTCGACACACCTACACTGCACTTCGGCACACATACACTGCACTTCGGCACACATACACTGCACTTCGGCCCACATACACTGCACTTCGACACAGGCGCACTATGTAACTCCCCAAAAATAATTCAATTATTTATTTAATTGGGTTATTTAAGGCTTACAACATTTTGTTAGGTCAAATAATTAATTTGGAAGTTTCATTTCATTTAGGAGGTGTTTGAGTAATGGAGGAGGTGAGAATAAGGGCCCATGACCCATTAGTTAAGCCCATATCCATGATATAAGTTGAGGTGTCGATGGTGAGAGTTCATTTGGCAATCAAAGCAAAGAAAAGTCAAAGAGTAAAGTGAGTAGAGAGAGAGAGAGGTGCGATAGCCTTAAGGAGGAAGAAGAGAATATCTTGGCGGGGAGAGTTCAAGTTCAAGGAAGAGGAGCTTGCTTGTTGGTGGATCTTGGAGTCTTGGTGGAGAGAGTACTTGTTCTTCAATCTATTGAGGTAAGGGGGCTCTCTTTCACCTATAATAGAGTATATGATGAGTGTTATTTGTGGGTTAGACTCTAGGATGATTGTTGAATTGATTGTGTTGTTGATTGTATGACTGATGTTGTGGTTGAGTCAATTTGGTGAAATTGTGATTTGTGTATGTGTTGTTGATGATTGGTCATATGAAAGACCTAGGAAAGAAATGGGATCTAAGGAACCCTAAGCGCAAGGACGCTATTGTTGGTGTTGGCTCCTTCGTTGTTACTTTGATGTGCGTTGGGTAAATTGTGGTTTAAGTTTGATCATAGTATGAGAATCAAAGAAAAGAGGGAAGATGAGGGTTAGGTGCCTAGGGCGCCATTCGAAATGAAGTGTTGCGCCGGTGCCGAAGTAAAGTATTACTGTGTGCCGAGAAGGGTAGGTGCGTTGTAGGATGTGTGCGTCGAAGGTGTGTGCGTCGAAGGATGTGTGCGTAGAAGGAGATGTGTGTCGGAGTATGTGAGGGTCGAAATATGTGTGTGACGAAGTGTCACAAGTGTTGTTGTAGTATATGTATGTCAAAGCTAGTGCAACCGAGGTGAGTGATGGTTCAGTGAGGAAGTGTAACCGAGGTAGTTTAACCGAGGTGAGTGATGGTGAAGTGAGGAAGTGTGGCAAGGTGAGTGATGGTTAAGTGAGGAAGTGTAACCGAGGTGAGTGATGGTGTAGTGTATGTATGCTGAAGTGTAGTGGTCGAGGTGTAGTGTATACAAGCCGGGCGTGTAGTGGTCGAGGTGTAGTGTATATAAGCCGAAATGTAGTTGTCGAGGTATAGTGTATGTATGCTGAAGTGTAGTGGTCGAGGTGTAGCGTAAGTATGACGAAGTGTGTGTGCGACGAAGTGTAGATGTGACGAAGTGTAAGTTAGTGTGTGCCGAGAGGTGTAGGTGATGAAGCGTAGATGTGTCGAAGAATGTGGGAGTCGACTTGTAGATGTGTTGAGGTGTAGGTGATGAAGTGTAGATGTGTCGAAGTATATGGGAGTCGACGTATATGTGTGACGAAGTGTAGGTGACGAAGTGTAAGTGTGTGAGCCGAAGTGTAGTCGCCGAACTATAGATGTATATCGAAGTGTAGTTGCTGAAGTGTAGTTGTCGAGGGATAGTGTATAACTACCGAGGTGTGGATGTACCGAGGTGTAGTGTAAGTATGTCGAAGCTAGTGTTGCCGAGGTGTAGGTGTGTTGAGGAGTAGGTGTGTCGAAGTGTAGTGTACCGAGGTGCGCGTCACGGTGTCGAGGTGCGGTGTGAGTGTCGAGGTGTCTTTTTTTGGCCAAAGATCGCGGTGCGAGTTCTTTCGCCAGACGTAATTTTGGGTGCTGTTTGGTGCCCAAGTGCGTCCAAGTTGCTGAATTGTGTTGATGCCTGGCGCCAAATGTGTGCTGACCATTGTCGTTGTTATTTGTCTACTGTGTTGCGCCCCGAAAAATCCGGTTTGGGACTTTTCAGTTTGACAACGTTGAAAATCAGTAGAGCCGCCACCAATATTTTATTTTAGGAAAACATTGAAAAAAACCTTTTTGAAAGCGGGTGGTCTTTCAAAACTTAGAGATGTAGGTTCGGATTCGGTTGCGCATGGGGAAGGTATTAGCACCCACACGCCTCTTTCTACCGAAAGGGAACCATTAATTTGATGTGGTTTTGAAATGTTTGATTTGAAATACGTTGTTCTATTTATTTTTCTTTTCTTTTTGAGAAATCACTTTATTGAAAACGGGAAAAAGGGATGTTTTGGTATCTTTGAAAAGCGGAACAAGACAAAGATTTTTGAAAAGCGTGCTTGACGGACAGAGAACCCTGGTCCTACGTACTTCACCGGTGAGGATCAAAGCAACGTAGTTCTTGTATTTTTATGGGTTTTTAAAGGTATGCTTGACGGGACATGAACCCGGTCCCTACGTACCCTCACCGGTGAGGATCAAAGCAACGTAGTTCTCGCCATGCGTGAAAGCGGCTTGGTGATTTTTGAAAGTGCTTTTGGAGTTTTTGAAATAAGACTCGAGTGTTCGCGAACACCAAACAAGCAAAGGCTTCGAGTGGCATTCGGTATTAACTCGAAAGAAAAGAGAGTTGGAACTGGTAATCAAACAAGCAATGGCTTCGAGTGATTACAAGCGACAACATCGTATTATTCTTTCGAAAATAGTTTTGGAAAAAAGGGAGCGAGCTAGTAGCTCGTGTTATTTTGGAAGTTTGAATTAGTTGATTTTTTTGTTGTTGTTTATTTAATGTGTGGGAGTTTTCATGATAGCCAAACAAGCAAAGGCTTCGAGTGACTACCACTAATAGCTCCTCATTAACGATCAAACAAGCAACGGCTTCGAGTGATGGTTAATGATTTTATTTAGGAAAATGCCTTAGGTTTTCTTATTTTGAAAAAAAACATAGGATTTCAAGCTTGAAAAGAAATATAACATTTCAAATCCTTTTTCCAAGTCAAAACCCAAAACAACCATTGGAACACAAGCAAAGCAATCATAAGAGTATTCACAAGTTGCTATGAACAATTGGATGCACAATGATACAAGTATATGAGTGCAAGAGTATGCAATTATGGAATGCAAAATACAACATTATTGAATGCATGAGTATTTAATTTATGAAAGGGAAAAACATGATATTAATGCATGAACATTTAATTTATGAGATGCAAAACATGATATTAATATATGCACATTTAATTTATGAGATGCAAGACATGATGTTAATATATGCATGAGCATCTTAAAAAGATATAGATATAAATGAATGCATGAACATGTAGGCATAAATCTAAACTAACATATGAAATTGCCAAATAGGCATCTAGCAAGGCATGTTTATTCATCCTAAAAGTTCAAGAAAACAAAATAGTAACTTAAACCTCAAAACCTAAAACCCTAATCCCAAGAACACACATGAGGGGACCAAAACCAAAAAATCAAAACCCTAACACCATAGAGTATACAAGAGAGAATTTTATTCAATGATGGTGGGCTCATGGCCAAAACCAAATAGGCAAAGAAAACTTTGAACATTAAACAAAACTATGATTAATTCACAAGAACTATTTAAGGGATAAAGTAGTGAATGGAATGACAATTTATACAAGGTTGAATCCCTTCTTGCAATCTTCACCACTTGAATAAAATGCACTAGGCATGTAGTGAGAATCACTTTGCAAGATCATCAACAAATAAACAACAATATAACTAGACCACAAGAACACATAAACTATGAAATAGATTGAATCCTTTCTTGCAATCTTCACCACTTGAATAAAATGCACTAAGCATGTAGTGAGAATCACTTTGCAAGATCATCAACAAATAAACAACAATATAACTAGACCACAAGAACACATAAACTATGAAATAGATTGAATCCTTTCTTGCAATCTTCACCACTTGAATAAAATGCACTAAGCATGTAGTGAGAATCACTTTGCAAGATCATCAACAAATAAACAACAATATAACTAGACCACAAGAACACATAAACTATGAAATAGATTGAATCCTTTCTTGCAATCTTCACCACTTGAATAAAATGCACTAAGCATGTAGTGAGAATCACTTTGCAAGATCATCAACAAATAAACAACAATATAGCTAAACCATAAGAACACATAAACACATAAACTATGAAATAGATTGAATCCTTTCTTGCAATCTTCACCACTTGAATAAAATGCACTAAGCATGTAGTGAGAATCACTTTGCAAGATCATCAATAACTAAACAAAAGGTAAATTAAAACACAAGAAATAGTGAGTACATAAACTAATATGTTAAATAAAAAGTCATTTCTAGCTCTCTTCACTACTAAGATCAAAGTGCACTTGGCACTAGTAGGAATCATAGAGCCAAATCCTCAACAACTTACTAAAGAAAAATACCAACAACAAGATTTAAACAAAGAAACAACAAAATCAATTTTGAAGACATTTTGATCATGCATATGCGAAACCTTGCTCCATTTTATTTAACAAGAAAACTCAAAAAATCAACATGAAAACAACACTAATCCACTTATTTTAGGGTGAGACAACAAATCTCACCCCTCAACCACAACAAACTACATTGTAAAGATGATGCTATGCGAAAGGAATGAGGGAAAGAAAATGAGTTTCAATGCAAAATATTTGGAGATGATGCAAAAGGGGTTATAGATTTTACCTTTTCTCTAAGATGGAAGAGAAAATTGAAGAAATGGAGGAGAGAAAATGAAAAAGAGCTTGGCCTTGCAAGGGAAGGAAGAAGATGAAGATGGTGTGATGAACTCCTTGAGTGAGAAAGGTAGGTTAAGGGTGTGAGAGGTGGATTAAAGGTGTTTTGGTGGATGAAGGTGAAGTAATGGAGGAGGGGAAGAAGGAAAGGGTTTCGGCTAGAGGGTGGAGAGGAGGAGAAGTATGATGCTTGGTTTTTCTTGAAGGTAAGAGTGATAGCCAAAGATTGGTGAAGAGAGAAGGTGTGAGCTATTTATAGGGATTTTTGAGGCTTTAGGGTATTTAAGTCTTTTTGTTTTGATGGGGCTCTAGGATTGGATCTTAATTTTGAATGGATGGTTAGGATTGTTGGTCACATGGATCAAGGGTATTTAGAAAACACAAGTGTGTGAGAGAAATGAGTGAAGGTGGCGCATAAAAGAGAAAAAAAGGAAAATTTGTGAACAAAAAATCTAATTTGGGAATGGTGACTCTTGTAAAATAGGGTTAAGGGTATTTTGGTGAGGGAATGTTCTCAAAAAGGTAAAATGGGGTTTTTTGGTGGAAAGGTTAGTGTAAGTGTATGGGTTAATTTACCAAAAGGGCAACATTGAGGATATGATCAAATTAAAACTTGGTGAGTAAGAAATGGAGTGTGTAGAAGCTTCTTGAGAGAAATAGAGGGGTATGGGACGCATGATCACCGGTGATCATGGAAGGGAAAAATAAAAAAACTTGCTTTTTTTTGTTATTTTGTCTTATTGAGGACACTTCCTCCTTTTGATTTTTGCATTTTTGAAAATTTGGGCATGCAATTGAGAGTGCACCCATTGAAAACATGTTACATATTTTTGGACACCATGACATAGCCTCCCTAATTGCTCTAGACAATCAAAATTGTCACTTAATTAATTGGGGGATTTTTAATGGTCTTTTGGCCTTTTTTATGCACTAATTGGGGAATTCCTTGCACAAGTCCTTCATCATTTTGCTATTCAAATTGCTACCGTTATCGGTGATGATCTTGTCAGAGTAGACCATATCGGCAAATCGGATCTTTCTTCACAAACTTAGCAACCATCGAATGGTTATCTTTGGAGTATGAAGCGGCTTGAACCCACTTGGTAAAGTAGTCAATTGCAACGGAATGAAGCGATGCCCGTTTGGCGCTTTGGGCTCAATTGGACCTATGACGTCCATGCCCCACATGGAAAACGGCCAAGATGCGATCGAAACATTTAGTTTGGCGGCGGCACATGGATATGATCGGCATAGATCGGCATTTGTGGCATTTCACGGCTATAACGATCACGATTCCATCCGGAGCCGATAATAACCCGCCCTTAAAATTTTTCTAGCCATGGTGTGCCCACTTGAATGGGTTCGAACGAGCCTTCATGCACATCTCTCATGATTCTCTCACTTTCTTCTTTGGCAACACACCTTAGGAGAACCATATCGTAGTTTCTCTTGTAAAGAACTTCACCACTCAAGAAGAAATTCCTTGACAACCTTCTGAGAGTTCTTTTGTCATTTTCTGATGCCCTAGGTGGGTATTCCTGACTAGTGATGTACTGCTTGATGTCATGATACCAAGGCTTCTCGTCGGACTCTTCATCTATTGCCATGCAAGAGGTGATGCTTGTGACGCTCTCGGTCTTTGGTCGATCTTAGTCAAGCTCTTGTCACAGCTAACATTGAACATAGAAGACAATGTTGGTAATGCATCGGCCAACTGATTTTCACCTCGAGGGATATGCTGGAAGGTGATCTCATCAAAGGACCTCATCAACTCTTGAACATAGTTGCAGTAGGGGATTAATTTGGGATCTCTGGTCTCCCAATCGCCTCTTGCCTGATAAACAACCAAAGCTGAATCGCCATACACATCAAGCCTTTTAACCTTCCATTCGAGGGCTGCCTGAATACCTAGGATGCAAGCTTCATATTCGGCTATGTTATTTGTGACATAAAAGCTTAGCCTTGCAGTGATAGGAATGAAGCGATTGTCAGGGGAGATTAACACTGCCCCAGCTCCGTGTCCCCACACATTTGACGCACCATCAAATATCATTCTCCATCTTTCACTTTCGTAGGACTTTCCTCGTCGAATAGTGCCATGATGTCTTCATCGGAAAATCATGCCGCATTGGTGTAATCGGAATCGGTTGACATGCCAAATATTCAGCGAGTGTACTACCTTTAACTGCCTTTTGTGTGACATACAGGATATCGTATTCTGATAATTGCATCTGCCATCGGGCAATTCGTCCTGTGAGAGCCGGCTTCTCAAATATGTACTTGATTGGATCCATTTTTGATACCAACCAAGTTGTATGACTCAGCATGTACTGCCGTAAACGATGAGCAGCCCAAACTAAAGCACAACAGGTCTTCTCCAGCATAGAATACCTTGTCTCACAGTCGGTGAACTTTTTGCTTAGATAGTATATCGCATGCTCCCTTTTTCCAGATTCATCATGCTGACCCAACACACAGCCCATTGAATTGTCTAGCACTGTAAGGTATAAGATGAGCGGCCTGCCTGCCACAGGTGGCATTAAGACTGGTGGATTTTGCAAGTATACCTTGATTTTCTCGAAGGCTGCTTGACACTGATCATTCCACTTCGGCTCTTGACTTTTGCATAGCAATTTGAAGATTGGCTCACAAGTAGCAGTCAACTGGAAGATGAATCGAGAGATGTAATTCAACCTTCCGAGGAAACCACAGATTTCTTTCTCCGTTTCAGGCACTGGCATTTCGAGGATGGCTTTTACTTTGTCTGGATCCACCTCAATTCCCTTTTGGCTGACAATGAAGCCTAACAACTTCCCTGACCTCACCCCAAACGTGCACTTGGCTGGGTTTAGCTTGAGTTTATATTTCCTCAACCGTTCTCAAAGAGCTTCGCAGATTGACAATATGTTCCTTGTCGGTTTAGATTTTGCGATCATGTCATCGACATAAACTTCAATCTCTTTATGCATCATATCATGGAATAAGGTAACCATGGCCCTCGATAGGTTGCGCCAAAGATTCTTCAATCCGAATGGCATGACCTTATAACAGAATGTTCCCCAAAGTGTTATGAAAGTTGTCTTTTCCATGTCCTCAGGGTCCATTTTGATCTGATTATATCCCGAGTATCCATCCATGAAGGAAAATAACGAGTGTTGAGCTGTACTGTCTACTAAAACATCAATGTGAGGCAAAGGGAAGTCGTCCCTTAGGGCTAGCACGATCGATCCCGTGTCGACACACATTCGACCTT
The DNA here is from genome assembly GCA_020916435.1 of Oxytropis ochrocephala. Taxonomy (NCBI): domain Eukaryota; kingdom Viridiplantae; phylum Streptophyta; class Magnoliopsida; order Fabales; family Fabaceae; genus Oxytropis; species Oxytropis ochrocephala. The sequence continues at coordinate 81,716,138 of CM037090.1, forward strand.
CCCATCCTTTTTGGGAACTGGGACAATGTTGGCAACCCATTGCGGGTATTTGGCCACTGCCAGGAATCCTGCATCGAATTGCTTCTTCACTTCGTCTCTGATTTTGAGGGACATCTCTGGTTTCATCCTCCTCAATTTCTGTTTGACAGGTGGGCATTCGGGCTTGACTGGTAGCTTGTGTACCACAATGTCGGTGTCCAACCTGCATATCCTCGATACGACCATGCAAGCACATCCACGTAATCACGCAACAGCTGAACTAACTTTATGCGGTCTTCTTCGTTCATGGTGGTGCCTACTTTGACCTCTTTCTTATCCTCAGCCGTACCCAAGTTGATCATTTCAGTAGATTCTTCGTGCGGCTGGATTACCCTTTCTTCTTGTTTCATTAACCTCAAAAGTTCTGGAGGAGTTTCCCGGTCTTCTTCAACATCCCCTCACCGATTGGCGGGGTGATCAAAGTCAAAAGGTGGGTATCGACCTTTGTCATTTTTTCGAGACCATTCTTTGTGGATCTCGCATTTTGCCGGGCGAAAAAGCGAGAATGAAAGGCGAAACAAGAAAACAAACAGACAAATAAAGCAGAAAAAGACTCATGCAATGAAGAGAAATTGATTTTTATTGATTGAGGAATTCAAAACAAACGTTTTTTATTGATGATGATAATTTTGAAAATAAAAACACGTGTGCCCCTAACAAGCGGTCCTATGGCCTTGGCGAGAGCCACGGGGTTGCATTACAAATGATTACTTTAAATTAAGAGTCACAGGAGAATCAGCAGTCTTCCAATTCTTTAACTCTTCACCGATACCACAACGACGAACCAGACTCGCCTCGCCTTCTTCGATTCGAAACATCTCGATGACAAAGAATTTGATTGGGATCCCACAAGCCGGCCTCACAAAACTCGACTAGTGTCGCAAATTGGGATCCTCTGGGGCCATGGATCTTCGCCTCTGGATTTGGCCAACCACTGGCGCTTTCGCTCATCCGCCCTTATCCGCCTTTCCTCCTCACTTGGGGTGTACCCTAGCCCATAACGGTCTTTGTTCTCCTTCAGTTGGATAGGAGCTAGAATCCCTTGACCAGTCTTTCCCAAGCCAGAGCCAGCCTTGTACCCTTGGGCTATCATAATTTTGGCAACCATCTCCTCCTCTTTGGTCTTCCCAAACACTTTGCATTGGCAATCTCCAAAGATCGAAGGTCAAGTTTCCAAAGACTCTTCAGCGGCTTCTACATATTTGAACTCTGAGGGTTTATTAACCAAAGTCTCTTCCTCACCAAATACTACGACCACCTTGTCATCCACCATGAATTTGACCCGTTGGTGTAGAGAAGAAGGAATCGCCCCAGCCATGTGGATCCAGGGTCTTCCTAGCGCATGACTATGAGGAGGTAATGTCCATGATTTGGAAATTGATACGAAAACTTCAGGACCAATGCGGATAGGAAATTCCATTTCTCCTAGCACTTCCTTTTTGGACCCATCAAATGCTCGCACCAGCGTCGAACTTGGTTTCATATAGGAACAATCAACATCTAACTTGTCCATGGTTGACTTTGGCATTACGTTTAGTGAAGACCCGTTGTCAATCGATTACTCGCCAAAGACATAGTCCCCACACTTTATCGAGATATGAAGAGCTTGATTGTGTTCTTTTTCCGCTCGAAGGCAACTCATCATCGCCAAAAAGTTAGGTGATTTGCGGCCACCACACTCCCGACAATTCCATCAAATCCCGATTCACCGAAATGTCCTCTCGCAACGTGAGCCTCACCGAGCACTTTCATCGTACGTTTCGTGTGCTTCGAATCGAGCAACGGTGATAGCATGGATATCTTTGAGGGTGTCTGTTTCAACCGATCAACTACTCGATAATCGCTTTGCTTGGACAAACTTCAAGAATTCATTGGCTTCTTTTTCATTACTTTTTCTCGAGCAGACCTGCGCTCTTTTTCTTTATCTTTGCGGCCTCTCTGTTCACCTCCCTAGATACTTCCGCCGGAGGGTTTCAGAGCATACACCCTTCCACTTCGGTGATCCCACTTGATCTGCTATGTTGGTCACGATGGGTAGCATTTGGAGAGCATGCAGTGTACTTCCAGTGGAACCGCTTTATTTGACTCATAACGAAAGCGGGGTGGGTACCTCAATCACTATTGGTGAGCATTTGCTCGCATCACCTAGGATTGAAATCATAAGGAATCTCAATGGGCCTTCTGATTCCTCTATCATTGTCAGGGTACAGTGTCCACACTTCTCCAGATTCGGAACCATCCATGATGACAGCCACTTGGTCGTACTGCTCATCAACCTCACCCCATCCAGTGGGCTGGATATCTTCTATTCGGATTAGAGCACTTTCAGGAGCATCATATCTGACCAAGTAATCAAACTTTCCGCTGGGCTCTCCTAGAGTGTCCCAACATCCTTCTTTTGTAGGCAACACTGTTACCTCTTCACTGATCTCTTCCTTGCATGAGAAAGGAACCATGTCTTCATTGGCTACTGGTCGGGCCCTGGCTTGAACCGATCTCGTAGCAGAATTGTGCAGAATTTCGATTGGCTTTCTGGCCTCTATACCACTGTCTGAATATAGGGTCCACACTTCATCTTCCATACCGTAAGTTCCTATCTGGACCACATACCGATCCATCAGGTCTTGTAGGATCATCTTGAAAGTTTCACAACCTCCCCACACAGAGTCGAGACACCCTTCTTCATGGCAACACCCTTTTTAACAACCTTGGCCCTATGATAACTCAAAGATAAATGACACTTAGAGGAGTCTTGATCTCTTGTACCTTTTTCAAAGAACTTGCCAACAACACTTTCTATAGCATTGGTAGCTTTGTTCCTGGTGACTGGTAATGGATTGATTGTTGTATTTGGGCGGTTCTGTTTAAACGATATCCAACCAAAGATCTATCAAATCTTGCACCACATGCTTGAAGGCTTTACAATCTTCCACAAAGATGACCGACCCCATTTTCGTGGAAACTGCGGTGGCATTAGCATTGTATCCTCCGGGAAATGGTGGTCGCACTTTCTTTCATGGGTCGAGTATTGATCAGATTATTGGAGGTCAAGTGATTAAACAAATTTCGAGATATGTCATCGGAATTGGATCAAAACTAGTCCGCTTCTTGAACTCGATAATCTTGAGTCTTGGGACGGTCATCGCCTTCTTTGAGATGGCACCGAGCAGAGAATGGAATAGTTTGGGGTGGAGGAGTACCAAAAGATGAGTTTCCCCACGAGATGACATTAGTTTCTCCTCTTTCTTTTTAGGGAAACGGGCTGGTACTTCTTCCGTTGTTGGACCCGCCGTCCCTCCCGCATTACCGGTGTGATTCAAAATCTTCCCGCTTGAAGGCCATGTTCAAGTCTTTCCCAGAAGACTATCATGTCGAGAAACCGGTTGAGACACTTGTGATCACCTGTCATAATAGATTCTTGGCGAGTTTCCGGGAACATGTACACCATCTCTTTCTCGACCAAAGGAGGTTGAACTCAGGCGGTGTGCTTCGCCATTTTGAGCATATTCTTTGAAAGTCTCTTTCTCACCCTTACTCATGTGTTTGCAATCACGACTATCCGGAGCCATGTCCATGTTGTTACTTTATACCGCTTCATGAAAGCTTCTGACAAATCCTTCCAACAATGGATTTCAGAGGATTGCAACTTCATATACCAATCCGCAGGAGCTCCCACCAAACCGTTTCCGAAGCAATAAATCGGTAATTTGTCATCATTGGCATAAGGACCCATTTTTCGAACGAACATTGTAATATGGCTCTCTGCCACCGATCCTCTGTACTTGTCCACCTCTGGAGCTTTGAATTTTGGCGGTAGGACCAAATGCGGGACTAGGCATAGCTCACGCTTCTTTTTGGCTCTAACTCCAGTACCTCTCCATAGCTCTCACTCTTTCTTCAAGTGCTCGGATCGGATCATTTGGTGAGCTCCTCAAACGCATGCCCTTGGGGATGACTCCCATGTCTTTGTAGTAATACCCTCCTCCCGGTGAGGAACATTTTGAGGTCGTCGTGAACCCCGGGCGTGGAATTGTGTATGGCATGAGGGACAGGAGCCTGATTCTGGAGATCCTCCGGCAGCTCCCGCAGGTATGGTGACAGTGATTTGATTAGGTGCAGCTATACCAACGGGAGTAGGTCTAACCGGTTGTGGCAGATATCCAGCAGGCATACCCCAAGGGTATCTCTGTGCAGTGTACTGGTTTGACACATTCATTTCTGGAGCGAACACGGGATGACCGACCCCCGGATCCCGAGGAACTGCGTGGTTGCAGCGATTCTGGAAACACTTTGGAGGAGGAACGAAAGAAGTGACCCCATCCGACCTACTACGGCGACGGCCAAAGCATTGTCCCACTTTTCAAACCTTGCAAAGATTACCATCATTTCATGGACTGGGCCTCCATAGTACCCATCTTATCCTTCAGTGCGGTTTTCTGAGCGGTACCGCGGGATTCGAATTTGTACACCCATGTCTTCTGCTCGGGTTACTCTCAATTTCAACCTCCGGATGTTACGGTAGCCGAGCCATTAGCTTGGCTTGCGATCGGTGAAGTATCGGTGACGGAGAACCAGCGCGTGCCTTTTCTCGCTTTATTCGGACATTTATTGCATAAGAAACAAAATAAATTTATGAATGAATGTATGAATGCATGCACAATGTTTGCTTGGTGCCGGGAACCGTGGGATACCTTGCCTTGTCATACGCGCATAAACTTTTGATTTACGAATTGAAGTAGACAAGGAATCGAAATAGCACACTTCATTCATCAAGATTTCAAAGCTTCATCAGTTTTCATTAAAGGGAAAAGACAATACAAAGTTCATAAAAAGAACCGTACAATATTCTTGAATACAAAGCTCGAAATAAACTCTTAAATCGGAAAATACAAATAGGCAACTCAAATACAAATAGCTCCAAGCTCCCCAACTCTCTTCCTCTTCTTGCTTGCACTTGCACTTTGAGATTGCTCTTTGAATTCTGTGATCAATGCTCTGCAGTATTTCACAAACTGATACACTTCAGGCGGGGTGTTGAAGAAGTGCATCTCAGCCTCAGCTAACCTCAGATTCTTAGGGATCCCTAACATAGCCTGACGGGCCAGCTCTGACAGCTTTGAGAACTTGTTCTTCCACAGCTGTATCTCATCCTTGAGTTCTTTAATGACCTCTTGATCCTCGATCTTTCCAATCAACTCTAGGAAGCGTTTTTCCCAATACTGGCTCTCTACTCTCGGACACGCTCAGTAGGCATCTTCTAGACAAATGAAGGTCTCTCTTCAATTCACCAAATATTTCTCTTTCAAAGCTCAAAGCCTGCTGGTATTCCTTGAGAGTTTCATTAATGGCCACCTTTTCTTGCTTGAGGCTTCTCAACTGACTCCTCAACTCCGCCACTAAATGTGATTCTTGCCCTGATTCCATGGCTAATGTCTTCCACCCCTGAGCTTCTTCAAGTGCTTTCCTCGTCTTTTGTTTATACCTTTGGAGCTCCTCTCTGGCCCCCTTCAGATGCCTCTGGGCTTCTATCTTGCTTTGTTCTTCCTTCTTGAATCGTCTGACGCTTTCTTCCACAGCGATCATCTTGACATTGTTTTCTTCCTCTAGCTTTTCTTTCTCTAGAGCTATCTCCTCTATCTTAGCCTGCAATGCCCTCTTTTCCTCTTCTGCTTTCGCTAACGCGGATTTGACTTCGTTTAGCTCTTCATGGGTAGGGACATAAGGCTCTGGTATCTCTTCTTCAAGGAAAGCATCCCTTGAATTGGTGATTTTGCGTTTTGAAGCTTCTCCTTGAGCCATTGATTGAAGGTGATGTCACCGATTCTCTTTGACAACTCTTCACTCCCTTCCGCACTACTTGATTCCCATGATCGTGAACTCTTGAAGCAAGTCGCGCATTTAGGCATCCCCTTATAGAGGTAAATGCGACAAAGATGCTTTCGGAGGGTGAGTTCCTCATCGGGTAACCGAGCTGCCTCAAGGTCAATGAAGGGTTGTAGTTGATACACCCCCGAGTCCCCATGAGAGGCACGTTCAAAGCTTCCACAATCGAACACTACCACCGGTCTGTCATCCCAACAAGCAAATTGTGTACCACCGGATTTGGAGTTCATTGAGATTCTTCAAATACTCAACCCATTCCATAGCAGCTTTTGACCTCCACCTCACAAAACTTAGGGCGTAAGAGATTAGCTCCTAACATTAGTTCTTGGTTGTGGATCACATGGGTAATAAGCCGGCGTAGAGAATGTGGGAGGAAAGACATAATTTCTTTTTATGGAACTGGCTGTAGCGAGTAAGAGCGTGGTACGTGTTAGCAAGAATAGCGGGCACCGGGTTGATAGGGCTCTGAGTGTCTTTGAAGGCCAAGAATGCACCGATTGCATCTTCATCAACATATCTCTCTATTTGAGGAAAGGGGACCACCCCAAATATGGTAAGAGCGAGCACTAATTTGAACGGTCCCCACTTCTTAGCCGAGGCATAAGATTGTAATAGGCCCTCGAAGTACTCTTGTGGATACCCGGCTACACCATTTCTCTTTAACTTCTGCAACCTCAATTCATCCACACTAATCCCGAAAGCGGCGTTGCGAGCTTTTCATCGAGTATAAGACGCCCGATATTGGTAAGGCCTAGCATGTGATCTGGCGAACCCCAAAAGCCGCTTTCATACTCCTCTAATGTGGGTGACAACTGAAAATTCTTGAAGAAGAAACACCTCACATCAGAGTCGTAGAACTGGCTCAAAGCTATAAGAGCATCTCCTTGAACATTCAACTGCAGCAATCTACGAACATTCCCGTATGCCTGATCAAAGGACTCTCTCTCAATCGGGCCATATAAGTGGCGCACACCGCCTCGGACTACCGATCTCAACCTCTTCATAACTGGGAAGCGAGAAATGAGCGAAGTCTTGCTATTCAACTCCATTTTGATACACCTATGACAAGACGGTACGTTACTCAAGGGTTCCCGGCAAGCAAATGCAAATGAGATGCAGTGTGAATGCAAATGTTTACAACATGTAGTTCTAATGAATGCGGCATGATGCGATTATGATATGAATGATGCATGTAAAGATGACGAAAACGATGCATAAGGATGGAGGTTCAAAAATTCAGGATCGGTTTATTTGAAAGAAAGAAAATATTTTTGTATTTTCTTGGAAGGTTTTTTTTTTTTTTTTTTTGAAAAACTCCTTTTTGAGGAAGACATGCCCTAAATTACCATGCAGCACACAATTCGTATGCCCTCGTGTCCTACAAAGGTGGGAATCCTAAGTTCTAGGGCAACTTCAAAGGTTCCTCCCATGTAGTTCTAATTCACACCCTCACAATGGCTACCAGAGCTATAGAATTCCCATGCCGACATCCACAAATGTAGAGAACTACCAAGTGTGAAGCGTCATGAGAAAGCGTACTCTAGTTGAGACTTTCATGAGTATCAGACAGACAAAGGTCTCGAATGACAGTCACTAATCGTCTCCACTCTCCTAGATGTTTGTTGGATCCGGGTATAGGAGCCCACTCATAGAACATAAATCAAAAGGTGTGAAAGTGTGTGATCGAGGACATACTTCCTAAAATCTACCCACCCCACCTGCAAGGAAACCGAAATAGTCGGATAAACGATTTGTCTACCCTAGGGTTCAACATGCATACACTAGTTTAATATACAAACCATTCTAATAAGTCCACAGAAATTACACGCATTGCTTACCTCAAGAAAGGGAGCTAAGAAGGAGGGGACATAATAGAATGGGGGAATGCATGTTTTACCTTAAGAAAAGGAGCGGAGAAGAGGGGATCATGGGAATTGAGTAATGCATGCATAAGCACCACCACAAGTATACAAAAGAAGAGAAAAAGAAAAGGAAGAAGTAGAACATAGTTTTTCAAATCAAACAATTTAAACCACATCAAATTAATTAGGCTTGACCCTCATCTCTCTTTAAATAAGGAAATAAAGAAAGAAATTCCCCAGCAGAGTCGCCAGCTGTTGCGCCCCGAAAAATCCGGTTTGGGACTTTTCAGTTTGACAACGTTGAAAATCAGTAGAGCCGCCACCAATATTTTATTTTAGGAAAACATTGAAAAAAACCTTTTTGAAAGCGGGTGGTCTTTCGAAAACTTAGAGATGTAGGTTCGGGGGTCGGTTGCGCATGGGGAAGGTATTAGCACCCCACACGCCCTTTCTACCGAAAGGGAACCATTAATTTGATGTGGTTTTGAAATGTTTGATTTGAAATACGTTGTTCTATTTATTTTTCTTTTCTTTTTGAGAAATCACTTTATTGAAAACGGGAAAAAGGGATGTTTTTGGTATCTTTGAAAAGCGGAACAAGACAAAGATTTTTGAAAAGCGTGCTTGACGGGACAGGAACCCGGTCCCTACGTACTTCAATCGCCGAGGATCAAAGCAACGTAGTTCTTGTATTTTTATGGGTTTTTAAAGGTATGCTTGACGGGACATGAACCCGTCCCACGCACCCTCACCGGTGAGGATCAAAGCAACGTAGTTCTCGCTTTGCGTGTGAAAACGGCTTGTGATTTTTGAAAGTGCTTTTGGAGTTTTTGAAATAAGACTGAGTGTTCGCGAACACCAAACAAGCAAAGGCTTCGAGTGGCATTCGGTATTAACTCGAAAGAAAAGAGAGTTGGAACTGGTAATCAAACAAGCAATGGCTTCGAGTGATTACAAGCGACAACATCGTATTATTCTTTCGAAAATAGTTTTGGAGAAAAAGGGAGCGAGCTAGTAGCTCGTGTTATTTTGGAAGTTTGAATTAGTTGATTTTTTTGTTGTTGTTTATTTAATGTGTGGGAGTTTTCATGATAGCCAAACAAGCAAAGGCTTCGAGTGACTACCACTAATAGCTCCTCATTAACGATCAAACAAGCAACGGCCGTGATGGTTAATGATTTTATTTAGGAAAATGCCTTAGGTTTTCTTATTTTGAAAAAAACATAGGATTTCAAGCTTGAAAAGAAATATAACATTTCAAATCCTTTTTCCAAGTCAAAACCCAAAACAACCATTGGAACACAAGCAAAGCAATCATAAGAGTATTCACAAGTTGCTATGAACAATTGGATGCACAATGATACAAGTATATGAGTGCAAGAGTATGCAATTATGGAATGCAAAATACAACATTATTGAATGCATGAGTATTTAATTTATGAAAGGGAAAAACATGATATTAATGCATGAACATTTAATTTATGAGATGCAAAACATGATATTAATATATGCACATTTAATTTATGAGATGCAAGACATGATGTTAATATATGCATGAGCATCTTAAAAAGATATAGATATAAATGAATGCATGAACATGTAGGCATAAATCTAAACTAACATATGAAATTGCCAAATAGGCATCTAGCAAGGCATGTTTATTCATCCTAAAAGTTCAAGAAAACAAAATAGTAACTTAAACCTCAAAACCTAAAACCCTAATCCCATGAACACACATGAGGGGACCAAAACCAAAAAATCAAAACCCTAACACCATAGAGTATACAAGAGAGAATTTTATTCAATGATGGTGGGCTCATGGCCAAAACCAAATAGGCAAAGAAAACTTTGAACATTAAACAAAACTATGATTAATTCACAAGAACTATTTAAGGGATAAAGTAGTGAATGGAATGACAATTTATACAAGGTTGAATCCCTTCTTGCAATCTTCACCACTTGAATAAAATGCACTAGGCATGTAGTGAGAATCACTTTTCAAGATCATCAACAAATAAACAACAATATAACTAGACCACAAGAACACATAAACTATGAAATAGATTGAATCCTTTCTTGCAATCTTCACCACTTGAATAAAATGCACTAAGCATGTAGTGAGAATCACTTTGCAAGATCATCAACAAATAAACAACAATATAACTAGACCACAAGAACACATAAACTATGAAATAGATTGAATCCTTTCTTGCAATCTTCACCACTTGAATAAAATGCACTAAGCATGTAGTGAGAATCACTTTGCAAGATCATCAACAAATAAACAACAATATAACTAGACCACAAGAACACATAAACTATGAAATAGATTGAATCCTTTCTTGCAATCTTCACCACTTGAATAAAATGCACTAAGCATGTAGTGAGAATCACTTTGCAAGATCATCAACAAATAAACAACAATATAACTAGACCACAAGAACACATAAACTATGAAATAGATTGAATCCTTTCTTGCAATCTTCACCACTTGAATAAAATGCACTAAGCATGTAGTGAGAATCACTTTGCAAGATCATCAACAAATAAACAACAATATAGCTAAACCATAAGAACACATAAACACATAAACTATGAAATAGATTGAATCCTTTCTTGCAATCTTCACCACTTGAATAAAATGCACTAAGCATGTAGTGAGAATCACTTTGCAAGATCATCAATAACTAAACAAAAGGTAAATTAAAACACAAGAAATAGTGAGTACATAAACTAATATGTTAAATAAAAAGTCATTTCTAGCTCTCTTCACTACTAAGATCAAAGTGCACTTGGCACTAGTAGGAATCATAGAGCCAAATCCTCAACAACTTACTAAAGAAAAATACCAACAACAAGATTTAAACAAAGAAACAACAAAATCAATTTTGAAGACATTTTGATCATGCATATGCGAAACCTTGCTCCATTTTATTTAACAAGAAAACTCAAAAAATCAACATGAAAACAACACTAATCCACTTATTTTAGGGTGAGACAACAAATCTCACCCCTCAACCACAACAAACTACATTGTAAAGATGATGCTATGCGAAAGGAATGAGGGAAAGAAAATGAGTTTCAATGCAAAATATTTGGAGATGATGCAAAAGGGGTTATAGATTTTACCTTTTCTCTAAGATGCAAGAGAAAATTGAAGAAATGGAGGAGAGAAAAATGAAAAAGAGCTTCGGCCTTGCAAGGGAAGGAAGAAGATGAAGATGGTGTGATGAACTCCTTGAGTGAGAAAGGTAGGTTAAGGGTGTGAGAGGTGGATTAAAGGTGTTTTGGTGGATGAAGGTGAAGTAATGGAGGAGGGGGAAGAAGGAAAGGGTTTCGGCCTAGAGGGTGGAGAGGAGGAGAAGTATGATGCTTGGTTTTTCTTGAAGGTAAGAGTGATAGCCAAAGATTGGTGAAGAGAGAAGGTGTGAGCTATTTATAGGGATTTTTGAGGCTTTAGGGTATTTAAGTCTTTTTGTTTTGATGGGGCTCTAGGATTGGATCTTAATTTTGAATGGATGGTTAGGATTGTTGGTCACATGGATCAAGGGTATTTAGAAAACACAAGTGTGTGAGAGAAATGAGTGAAGGTGGCGCATAAAAGAGAAAAAAAAGGAAAATTTGTGAACAAAAAATCTAATTTGGGAATGGTGACTCTTGTAAAATAGGGTTAAGGGTATTTTGGTGAGGGAATGTTCTCAAAAAGGTAAAATGGGGTTTTTTGGTGGAAAGGTTAGTGTAAGTGTATGGGTTAATTTACCAAAAAGGGCAACATTGAGGATATGATCAAATTAAAACTTGGTGAGTAAGAAATGGAGTGTGTAGAAGCTTCTTGAGAGAAATAGAGGGGGTATGGGACGCATGATCAGCTGATCATGGAAGGGAAAAATAAAAAAAACTTGCTTTTTTTTGTTATTTTGTCTTATTGAGGACACTTCCTCCATTTGATTTTTGCATTTTTGAAAATTTGGGCATGCAATTGAGAGTGCACCCATTGAAAACATGTTACATATTTTTGGACACCATGACATAGCCTCCCTAATTGCTCTAGACAATCAAAATTGTCACTTAATTAATTGGGGGATTTTTAATGGTCTTTTGGCCTTTTTTAAGCACTAAAAATAGGAAAAATGCATGTTTAATTACTTTGAACTAAGAATTTCTCCCCAAAAATTGTACAAAAATTATTTTGGATGGAATAAAAGGTACTTTTTGTGGATGCATATTTTTAACGAGAAAAATCATCCTGTTGTGAAAAATGACCAAAATGCCCTTTACCCTAAAAAAACCTAATTAACTAAAAAATGCATTTTTATTCTAAACATGACCCTAAAAACCCTTGGATGACTTTTAAAACTCTAAAATGCATGCCAAGCCTTAATTTATTTATTTTTGGTTGAAAATTAGGGTGTTGACTTAAGCCGGACAAAATTGGGGTATGACATACTGTTAGGCGCCATTTGTGGAAAGGTGTTGTGCCTGTGTGCGGTGTGTTGCACAAGGTTGCCGAAATGTGCGTTGTCAAAGAGTGTGGGTGTCGAAGAGTGTCGTCGCAGTGTAGGGCGCCAGTGTTTCCGTCCTGCGTGCTCCCTATGCGCCATGCGGTGCCTTTGACAACGTTTTGATGTTTCTTGTGCAGTAAAAGTGCTGAACGTGACCACATCCCTCACCACGTCTATAGAAGAGCAGCAGAGCAAGGGTGAAAGATCTTAATTTTGGCGCGCTAGTAATGATGGTCAAAGATATAAAAAGTCAGAAGATCTTCTATTCCCCATGAGCTGACAAGGATGACGATCAGAAGATCAGCATGCTGTCGGTCGAAGAGGAAACAGACTTGGTAGGTGGGCAAGTGACATCAGCAACACGTGAGCAAGGTGGCTATTTAATGAAGACTCAACTCTCTCTCAACAGAGGCTCATACACTCACTCTCTCACTTCACTCCAGTTCATCCTTTCATCCTCCACCCTCATCAATCTCAGAGAAAGTGTTGTAAAGAAGTTCTGGAAACAGACTTCTGCATTTTGCTTTTCTGAACTTTTATTTTATTTTCTGCATAACTCACTACTGTGAGGCTCAGACGTTGTAACGTCTCTACAGCGTACATGCTGAAGAGTTACTTAGGTGTATCTTTTGCATTTAGTTTCTTTTCTTTTATGTATGGTATTTGGATTTCAATTCCTTATCATTCTGTAAAGATGCTCAGCATGAGCTAAACACTTTGTAGTTGGGTTGTTGTTTTGCTTGTAACGAATTTCTAGTTTAATGTTATAAAGTATTGACGTTTAATGTTTTAAATCTTTGCGTAACAATATTCCAAACTTGTTTTTAGGTTGGCCTCTTGAAATAGGTAGATTCATAGGTGCAGACATGGTCTATGAAAAGAACTCAAAGATTTATATGAACGAAAAGGTGCACTAAAGACATTTAGGCATTTTTATCTAAGTCTAGACATAGAACGGATAATAGTTCATAGAACATTGCTATGGGTACCTAAAATACAGGAGTGGGCCTATTTAGAACCTAGACATAGGACCTCTTATACTTGAAGCTCTGACGTTTTGTGACTGAAAAGCACAGCTCTTTTGCAACAGCATTCAAACGTTATAACGTCTATACAGAATAGCATTTGTACGTAATAATGTGTAAACGTTATAACGTCTAACTAGAAAGGATTTACTTGCATGCAACAATCCAACTCACTCTCATTCATATTTACACCCAACATTTGTTTACTTGTTTTATTTATATTCTTAGCATTAAAACCAACTCTTAGTGTCGATTTGTTACTTGGTTCTCTTTTGTTTTGAAACTTGAACTTTGAAAGCAAACCAATCCTCGTGGGAACGATCTTTTACTTAAAACCACTTTATTACTTGTACGACGTGTATACTTGCACTGATATTGCGACTACAACACAAACGCAACAAGTTTTTGGCGCCGTTGCTGGGGATTGTAGTTAACTTTTATTGTTCAAAAGTATTAGAACACAAGTTGAAAGAATTTTACTGTGTTGTTTGTTGTTTCTGTGTGTGAACAGGTAGACGTTATAGCGTATGCTTAGTTCCAACTCAAGCTCTAGTTCGATTGAACCAGGGAGTGAATCTGCGCCTGAGTTTGATCCAGAACCTGAAAGTACTTTCAGGGAACTAAGGAGACAACAAAGGTTAAGAAGGAGACAACAACAACAGCAACATCAACACCCAACCATGTCTGAACATAACACTGGTAGAAGCTCTAGAGGTGGACCTAACCCAAGAGGAGGTAGAGGACTGGTCGTGGACCGCAAACCCATACAGAAACAATTGTTGTTGATGATGAACACTGGCAGAGGCAGCAACTCATCAATGCAGGACCACAAGACATGGTCAATGACAGGGACAGGCCTATGCGTGATTATGCTGTGCTTAATCCTGCTCATCTACAAACAGGCATTGCAAGACCAACCCTTCATACTGGTCACTTTGAGTTCAAGCCAATGATGTTCCAAATGCTGCAAACTGCAGGGCAATTTGGAGGATACCCTCAAGAAGATCCATATGCACACCTAAAGCAATTTTTGGATGTGTGCAGCAATTTTATCATCCCCGAGTTTTGAGAGGATGCTTTCAGATTGAAGCTCTTCCCATATTCTCTTAAGGATAAGGCCAAAAGTTGGTTGAACTCCTTGGAGCCAAATTCAATTCACACTTGGGATGAGCTAGCAGAGAAGTTCCTTGCAAAATACTTCCCTCCCAACAAAATTGCTAAGTTGAGAAATGATATCACTTCCTTCAAACAAAGGGAAGGGGAATCATTATTTGAGGCTTGGGAAAGGTGGAAGGAATTACTGAGAATGTGCCCACACCATGGCATTCCTGTGGTGATTCAAATGGAGACTTTCTATAATGGTCTAGATCAGCCCACTAGGTTGATACTTGATGCTTCATCAGGTGGTGTCATTCTGAACATGTCTTTCTCTGAGGCATGCAAGCTTATTGATGACATAGCCACCCATAACTCTCATTGGCCATCTGATAGATTTACTCCTGGAAAGAAGGTTGGTGTCCATGAAATAAGTGAAGTAACTGCCCTTTCTGCTCAGGTGGCTACCCTGACTAATATGATCAAAACTTTGAGCACTCCAAATGTGGCCACGTTTGAGAAACAGACTGCAGCAGCAGTTGAGCCTACACATTCTGGAGGAGTAGTGTGTGTCTATTGTGAAGAAGGGCATGTGTATGAAGAGTGTCCCTATAACCTCGATCAGAAACTTTGTATCTCGTAACAAAGGAAGCGGTCCCTATTCCAACTCCTACAATTCAAACCGAGAAATCATCCAAATTTTAGTTGGAGAAACAACAATGCTTTGAATGCTAGCAATACTGCTCCTGCAATACCTCCAGGATTTCCCCCTCAACAACAACAACAACAGAGGCAGTATGTGCAAAATAACAACAATAGCAACTTGGAGGCCATGATGAATAAATTCATAAGTGATTGTAAGACAACTCTGCAA
Source organism: Oxytropis ochrocephala (assembly GCA_020916435.1). Lineage (NCBI taxonomy): Eukaryota > Viridiplantae > Streptophyta > Magnoliopsida > Fabales > Fabaceae > Oxytropis > Oxytropis ochrocephala. The sequence goes on from CM037090.1 coordinate 81,731,418, forward strand.
ACTCATGAGTCTTCAATCAAAACTCTGGAAAATCAAATTGGGCAAATAGCTTCACTCTCACTCAAAGACAAAATGGATCTCTCCCATCTACCACCTGAAACACCATCATCATCATCTAACCCTAATGGTAATAATGGGGTGAATGGACAGTAAATGCAATTTCCTTAAGAAGTGAGTACTGAATATCCTGAACCAACTATGCCTGTGGAGGAAGAAGTACCAGAAAAGGAGAAAGAGGTGCCAGAGAAAGAGAAAAAGAAAGGAAAAGAGGCAAGCACAAGTGGTGAGAAAGAGAAGGATACTCCGGACATTGTGATGTCTAAGCCGACGTTACGACGCCTACCTTTGAACCAGAATCAAGACGCACCTAAGCTTATACCCGAATATCCTCCTCCACCATACCCTCAAAGATTAAAGAAAGCTCATGAAGACAAGCAATTCAAAGAAGTTCATGGAGATGTTAAAACAAATTAGACATCAACCTTCCTTTCGTTGAAGCTTTACAACGGATGCCAAACTATGCTAAGTTTCAAAGACATCATCACCAAAAGGAGAAGGCTAGGGAGTTTGAAATCGTGGCCTTAATCGAGGAATGTAGTTTAATTATGCGAGAATAAGCTCCTAGAAAACTCAAGGATCTGGCGGTTTTACTATACCATGCTCCATTGGAGATTTTTACATTGGCAAAGCTTTGTGTGACTTGGGAGCAAGTATTAACTTGATGCCCAAGTCCATTTATGATAAACTTGGTATAGGAACCGCGGCACCTACTTCTTTAAGTCTCACTTTAGCCGATAAAAGTAGAGTTTATCCTGAAGGCATATTAGAAGATGTTTTGATTAAAGTTGACAAGTTTAATTTTCCAGTGGATTTTGTTATTTTAGATTTTGATGCAGATAAATAAGTTCCCATCATTCTGGGGAGACCATTCTTAGCTACTGGAAGAACAATCATTGATGTGCGAAAAGGAGAATTGATCATGAGAGTCAATGACCAAGAAGTCAAATTCAACGTTCTCAAAGCACTCAAATATCCGTGATCCAAACACGTAAGAATGTTCTTATGTGGTTGCCATTGATCATATGGTTCAAGCAATTCAACAAAGATAATGATCACTTGGAGAAGATTCGGGCATCTTTGAAGTACAAGAGTTTTTAGCGTAAGAGTTGTTCCTCTAGATGTAACACCCTTCCTACCCCTTTAACTTCCAACGTCATTATCGTGAGTATTCTCTTTGCTTTCAAAATATTATTTAAGTAGTAGAAAGAAATGTTACGTCTTCATTAAAATAAACTCATCGTATGCACCATTAAGTTCGTGCAACAACGCATACATCATAAAGTTAAAACTTCAAAAATCATCTCATCACAGCGGAAATAAATATTGACTCACTAGTCCACTCAAACACGTCTCATAATCCTCAAATAAACCTCATACAGTTAAGTAATTTAACATCAAATCCCAAAAATACGCCCCTAGGTGCTACACGGTATCGAAGCGACACAAACAGACTTCCCGACAGCTAACAAGAAGGCAGCTAGACCTTCACTCGCGATTACCTGCAGCGTTGCCACAATAGAGCAACATTCCAAGCAGAAGGGGTGAGAATTTCAATAAAACATAATCAGATACATAATAGAGAAATGAGAGCAGGCAATCACATAGCATCATCAACATCACCAATTCATGGTCACACAACAACAAATGGCTCAATCGCAAACAAAGACAATTCACGCTTATAATTATGTATGAAAGTGCAACCCCCTCCAGGGCATAATGCATGATGGTACCATATTCATCACAATTAAGAGGCCGAAGCCTATTCTTCACTGGAGGCCGAAGCCTATTCTTCGCAAGAGGCCGAAGCCTATTCTTCACATTTATGCACATGCCATGAGATTCTATATACACATGTGCATTTCATCAAAATACTCACCTGGAGTACTCACCATCATCATCATAAAACACTCATAGAGTGTATTCGTCATAGTCATCAAAATCATATATATATATATATATATATATATATATATATATATATATATATATATATCACATCATCATAATCACTCATAGAGTGAACTCGCCATATTCATCAAAATCATATAACAACATCATCACGGTCATACTTTTTCTCATCATCATTAAGCATATATATATTTTCAGTTATCCTTTAGCTTAGGGTGTTATAAAATAGTGCAATCGATTGACTATGGGATTACTCGGTAATCGATACTACTTGCAATGTGCATTGGCCACCTTTGCAAGACTCTCGATGATGCCCTTGTAAATACACCGTGAAAAGAAATTCTGACCTTAGTGGTAAACCACAGTCCTAGCCATAGTCAATTGGCACACTAGTAGTATAACACCACCGAGACTCATTTATATAACATAGCATCACAAATTTTTTGTTAAGAATAGTCACGTCTCAATTCGGAAAAACACCTAGGGCGCTCAAAAGAGTAATCGATTTATAGCTACTTGTTTTCAAAAGAGGAATTGATTCATACCTTTCATTTTTAAAATGGGAAATCGATTCCTTGTTTTTATTTTAAAGGGGGAATCGATTCCTTGCTTCCACTTTGAAGTTGGAAATCGATTCCTTACTTCCATTTTGAAGTGGGTAATCGATTCCTTACTTTCCTTTTGAAGTGGGAAATCGATTCCTTACTTCCCATTTGAAGTGGGAAATCGATTCCTTACTTCCCTTTTGAAGTGGGAAATCGATTCCTTACTTCCATTTTGAAGTGGGAAATCGATTCCTTACTTCCCTTTTGAAGTGGGAAATCGATTTCTTGCTTCCATTTTCTAAAGAGGGAATCGATTTCTTGCTCATATGTCTAAAGGAGGAAGAATCGATTTAAACTTCAGATAGAGCCCAGAATCGATTTTTAAGCTTCACTTTGGGAAAAATTACTCGATTCTTATATTTGTTTACGAATCACAATTACAAACATAAAAGTTCAGAATCATCCAGCACACTCAATCAATCATATATATCAAAACATCAATTTCAAAGAAGTCAACATCCAATTCAAAGAGAAATTTCGATCTCATCAACTCATCATAAGTAATATCAATTCATCAACAATATCTAACTCACAACACCCCATACAACTCTACCTATACCCAATTATGTTAAACGAAATGCTCACCCTTACCTTTAATATGAAAGCTCCGGAATATGAATGAGAACACGTACACAAAACTACAGCAACTCAATCGAACGATCTTCTCCTTCTCCCTTGACAATTTGTGATCTCCTCCTCTATGATCAATGAAAACATCAACACCACGAAAATTAGAGATTAAGGCTACATCATTAGGAAAAAGGAGAGAGAACGATAATGAACGATTGAGAGCTCTTACCTAACGAACTTGAGACGATTCAATCCTTCCTCTTCTTCTTAGCGCTGAGCTCTCTCTTCTCACTCTCTCAGGTTTTGTTTTCTTTCTCTGATGCAAGGAGTAAGGCGCCAACCCTAACCCCCTTAGCTTCAGGAGTCTCAGGAGCGCCTAGCTATTGGGCTTGGGCTTCCTAGGCCATTCTTCACCACCCCCGAGTTGCCAACATTACCTCCAATACTCGTTCCACTTCCTGAACCACGCCCATCATTTTAATTAATTTAATCACGTTTCCAATAAAATCAATAATTCAATTAAATGATTTAATTCAATTATTTTCCGGGGTGTTACAACTCTCCCCCACTTAAGATTTTTCGTCCTCGAAAACATACCTGGTTCAAATAACTCCGGATACGACTCTCGCATCCTATCCTCCAGCTCCCACGTCAGGTTTTCTCCAGTTGCTCCGAGCCAAACAACCTTCACCAAATTAATCTTTTTACCTCGAAGGGTCTTCACTTCCCAATCCTCAATTCGTACAGGCACGGTCTCCACAGTGAGATTATCCCGCACCTCTACATCATCCGGCTGAATCACATGGGACGGGTCCGGAATATACTTCCGAAGTTGCGACACGTGAAACACGTCGTGCAAGTTCGAAAGATTAGGTGGCAACGCCACCCGATACGCAACACTTCCCACTCTTTCCATAATCTGATACGGTCCAATGAAACGAGGAGTCAACTTCTTTGATTTCAGCGCACGCCCGACGCCAGTCATAGGGGTGACCCTCAAGAACACGTGGTCACCTGCCTCAAACTCTAAATCCTTTCTTCTCTTATCATGGAAGCTCTTCTGTCTACTCTGAGACGCTTTCATTTTCTCTCGGATCATCTTCACTTTCTCAGTGGTTTCTCTAACCAGCTCAGGTCCAACCACTAAACTTTCCCCAGTCTCGTACCAACATATCGGAGTCCTACACCTCCGACCATACAATGCCTCAAACGGTGCTATCCCGATACTGGAGTGATAACTATTGTTGTATGTAAACTCGATCAAGGGAAGATGAGTATCCCACGCACCTCCCCGCTCTAGAACACACGACCTCAACAGATCTTCCAATGATTGAATTGTCCTCTCTGCATCGCCTCCGTCGGTTTGAGGATGATAAGTCGAACTCAACCTCAATTTCAACCCAACTCCTTCTCGCAAACTACTCCAAAATTCAAGTAAACCTTGGGTCTCTATCGACACAATGCACAAAGGAATACCATGCGACTTCACAATCACCAAATGTAGATTTCACCAATCTCGACACCGGATACTTAATACCGATAGGGAATAAAATGAGCCGACTTCGTTAATCTATCCACAACTACCCAAATCGAATCATGCCTCTCACCGTATTGCAACCCAATCCAAAATCCATAGAGATACTATCCCACTTCCACTGGGACATTCAACGGTTGCATCATTCCCGCAGTTTCGGTGCTCGACCTTCGATTTACGACGGTCAAACACGAGTACACGAATGCGCCACATCTCGCCTAATCCAGCCACGTAAAATCTTTTCAGATCTTGATACATTTTTGTTGCTCCGGATGGATACTCGAACTTACTCTTGTGGCCTTCCTCGAGGATCGCTTCCTCATTTCTTCATCTTCGAACACAAATTCTCCTCGATATCTCAACACATTCTGCGCATCTATCTCAAAGTCCTCATTCCCGGTGACCAATCCCACTCATCAAATCAACCAATTTCACGTCCTAACTTCGCGCTTCACCGATACTAGTCATAAAATCATTGCCAATTTTCAACATGCCCAACCGGACACTCGAGAGGTGTGACTTCACAAACTAAACTCATGTCCCCTGAATTGCTCAATCAATTCAAGCTCTCTAGCCATCAATGCCGACATATATGCAAAGTCTTCCTACTCAAAGCATCTGCAACCACATTAGCTTTACCCGGTGATAACTCAATTCAAAATCATAATCTTTCAATAGTTCCAACCACCGTACACGCCTCATATTCAATTCTTTCGATCGAACGAATATCGTAGACTCTTGTGATCACTAAACACCTCAAATCTCGATCCATACAAGTAGTGCCTCCAGATTTTCAATGTAAATACAACGGCTGAAAAGTTCTAGATCATGAGTAGGGTAATTCTTCTCATGAGTCCTCAATTGCCTCGACGCATAAGCGACCACCTTCCCATTCTCGCATAAGCATGCCACCCAAACCCATCTTGGAAGCGTCACAAGATACTACAAACGGCTCGACCGGACTAGGTAAGGTCAACACCGGAGATGTAGTCAATCTTCTTTTCACTCATTGAAACTTTCTTCACATCGGTCATCCCAAACAAAAGCTTTGCCCTTGCAAGTTAATTGGGTCAATGGCGAGCCAACTTCAAAACCCCTCAATGAATCTTCTATAATAGCCACTAATCCTAGAAAACTCCTTATTTCATGAATCGACTTTGGAGACTCCCCGCAAAGATCGCATCAACTTTGGAAGGATCCACTGCAATCCTTCACTAGAAATCACATGACCGAGAAAATCGACCCTTTTCAACCAAAACTCACACTTGGACAAACTTGGCATATAACTTTCGACTCCTCGTAATTTCTAACACCAACCTCGGATGTTCCGCATGCTCCTCTTCCGACTTAGAGTAAATCGTAATGTCATCAATGAAAACCACCACAAACTTGTCCAAGTACTCACGGAAAATTTGGTTCATGTATCCCATGAATACTCCCGCGCATTAGTCACACCGAAAGGCATAACGGAATACTCGTGAGTGCCCATATCTTGTCCTGAATGTCGTCTTCTAACATCTTCATCCTTGACCTTGATCCGGTGATAACCGACCTTAAGTCAATCTTGCTAAATACTTTAGCACCCACTAATTGATCCATCAAGTCATCAATCCTCGAAACGGTACTTATTCTTGATTGTAACTTTATTTAACTGCGATAGTCTACACACAACCTCATACTACCATCTTTCTTTTTACTAGCAACACTGGGGCTCCCCCGAGACACACTCGGTCTCACAAACTTCTTTTCTAACAAATCTTCAAGTTGCTTTTTCAATTCGCCAACTCAAAGTGCGGACATTCTATATGGTGCCATAGACACGGGCTTAGTGCCGGAACCGGATCAATAGTAAACTCCACCTCTCTCTCGGTGGTACATCGGGAATCTCATCGGGGAACACCTCGTAAAACTCACGCACTCACTGCAATTCATCAATCTTCGCTTGGCTCTCGCAGACAACGATGCTAATAGAGAAAACAAATTGAACCTCTTCTCTCATCATCCCGTAGTAGGCGACCAGAGATAAGCAAACCCGACTTCTCTTCCGGCGAAGCAAAACTCACAGACCTTTCACGACAATTGATATGAACATGGTTATCAACTAACCAGTCCATACCCAGAATGACATCCATCCCCCTCAGTGGCAAACAGATCAGATCAACTAAAAATTCTCTACCATACATAGATACAGGGCATTTAGCACAAACAACGGAGGTAGTCACCGAACCCTTAGCTGGAGTATCGATAACCATCTCCCTCAACATATCAGATAGAACAAGGCTTAAGTTCTCAACACATGCAGCAGCAATAAAACTATGGGTGGCACCAGTATCAACAATAGCAACAAGAGGAGTATTATTGATATAGCACGTACCTCGAATCTCGTTCACTACGTCGGACCCAGCTAGAGCGAACACCTTTCCATACGACTTCTCTTTCTTGGGTTTAGGACAATCGCAATCGACGTGACCACTCTCTTCACAATTGAAGCATACCACCTCCTTCTTATCACAGTTGAAGGACATGTGTCCTCCTTCCCACACTTATAACATCGCTTCTTTTCCTTGCTTGGGCAATCTGGACTCTTATGGCTGCCTTCCCACGTGTAAAAGTAGCACCGGCCGCAACATCTCCCCACTTCGCTTAGACCCACCAATAAATTTACCAACAAACTTCCTTTGCCCTTACCAACAGGGCACCTCATATGGTTTACCACGACCGAAAAATTCTTTTGCCTTTCCTTCATAACTCGAGAAGGCATTATTGTCCTCTTCAAAATTCTCGCACTATTAACCAACAATGGGAATACACGGATCTGCGATACCCTATGGCTCTCTTAATGTCAAGACGCAACCCGCTTTTCAAACTTGATGCATTTGGAGAACTCAAAGACCCTCTCCATCATAGTGTGGATAAAACTTGGACACGATTCAATGAAATTTTGCAAAGATACTCGATTCTGATCATGCTACCTTGCTCAAGTCTCAAAAACTCCACCTCTTTCTTTCCGCGGACATCTTCCGGATAGTATTTCCTCTTGAACTCCTCTCAAAATACCGCCCAAGTGATCTCTCATTGGCGCTCGTCAACCCCGACTAGCTGCCTCCACCAATCATAAGCCTCTTTCTTCAACATGTGTGTGCCATATAGCGAACCTTCTCGAGCATCGGTGCAATCCATGACACGGAAAATCCGCTCCATCTCGCTTAGCCACTCAAGGGCACCATCAGGATTATACCCGCCTTCAAAAGTAGGAGGGTTCTCACGCTGGAATGTGGCGAGACTACGCGTTCCATCACCAATAGCATTGGGTATGTTACCCACAACCCCAAGAATAGCTCCGCAAGGCAAAGCAGTTAAGTCTTGACATCGTTCCGCCCCGCCATCCTAGTACCGCAAATGTAAAAACAAAAATCGAAGCGAGTAACAAAGCTCAAATGTTACTCACTTAACGACTCAACCACCGCCCGGCAGACCGGGCCAAGAATCGCTCACGATACCACTAATGTAACACCCCTTCCTACCGCTTAATTTCCAACGTCATTATCGAGTATTCTCTGCTTTCAAAATATTATTTAAGTAGTAGAAAGAAATGTTACGCCTTCATTAAAATAAACTCATCGTATGCACCATTAAGTTCGTGCAACAACGCATACATCATAAAGTTAAAACTTCAAAAATCATCTCATCACAAATGAAATAAATATTGACTCACTAGTCCACTCAAACACGCCTCATAATCCTCAAATAAACCTCATACGCTTAAGTAATTTAACATCAAATCCCAAAAATACGCCCCTAGGTGCTACGGTATCGAGAGCGACACAAAACAGACTTCCCGACGACTAACAAGAAGGCGGCTAGACCTTCACTCGCGACACTGCAGCGTTGCCACAATAGAGCAACATTCCAAGAAGAAGGGTGAGAATTTCAATAAAACATAATCAGATACATAATAGAGAAATGAGAGCAGGCAATCACATAGCATCATCAACATCACCAATTCATGGTCACACAACAACAGCTCCAATCGCAAACAACACAATTCACAGTTATAATTATGTATGAAAGTGCAACCCCCACCAAGGCATAATGCATGATGGTACCATATTCATCACAATTAAGAGGTCAAGCCTATTCTTCACTCGGAGGCCAAGCCTATTCTTCGCAAGAGGCCAAGCCTATTCTTCACATTTATGCACATGCCATGAGATTCTATATACACATGTGCATTTCATCAAAATACTCACCTGGAGTACTCACCATCATCATCATAAAACACTCATAGAGTGTATTCGTCATAGTCATCAAAATCATATATATATATATATATATCACATCATCATAATCACTCATAGAGTGAACTCGTCATATTCATCAAAATTATATAACAACATCATCACAGTCATACTTTTTCTCATCATCATTAAGCATATATATTTTCAGTTATCCTTTAGCTTAGGGTGTTATAAAATAGTGCACTGATTGACTATGGGATTACTCAGGTAACTGATACTACTTGCAACAGGCATTGGCCACCTTTGCAAGACTCTCAGTGATGCCCTTGTAAATTGGCACACTAGTAGTATAACAGTTCACCGAGACTCAATTATATAACATAGCATCACAAATTTTTTGTTAAGAATCGTCACGTCTCAATTCGGGAAAAACACCTAGGACGTTCAAAAGAGTAATCGATTTATAGCTACTTGTTTTCAAAAGAGGAATTGATTCATACCTTTCATTTTTAAAATGGGAAATCGATTCCTTGTTTTTATTTTAAAGGGGGAATCGATTCCTTGCTTCCACTTTGAAGTGGGAAATCGATTCCTTACTTCCATTTTGAAGTGGGTAATCGATTCCTTACTTCCCTTTTGAAGTGGGAAATCGATTCCTTACTTCCCTTTTGAAGTGGGAAATCGATTCCTTACTTCCATTTGAAGTGGGAAATCGATTCCTTACTTCCCTTTTGAAGTGGGAAATCGATTCCTTACTTCCATTTTGAAGTGGGAAATCGATTCCTTACTTCCCTTTTGAAGTGGGAAATCGATTTCTTGCTTCCATTTTCTAAAGAGGGAATCGATTTCTTGCTCATATGTCTAAAGGAGGAAGAATCGATTTACGCTTCAGATAGAGCCCGAATCGATTTTTAAGCTTCACTTTGGGAAAAATTACTCGATTCTTATATTTGTTTACTTAATCACAATTACAAACATAACATTCGTAATCATCCAGGCACACTCAATCAATCATATATATCAAAACATCAATTTCAAAAAGTCAACATCCAATTCGGAGAAATTTCGATCTCATCAACTCATCATAAGTAATATCAATTCATCAACAATATCTAACTCACAACACCCCATACAACTCTACCTATACCCAATTATGTTAAACGAAATGTTCACCCTTACCTTTAATATGAACGCTCCGGAATATGAATGAGAACACGTACACAAAACTACAGCAACTCAATCGAACGATCTTCTCCTTCTCCCTTGACAATTCGCGATCTCCTCCTCTATGATCAATGAAAACATCAACACCACGGAAATTAGAGATTAAGGCTACATCATTAGGAAAAAGGAGAGAGAACGATAATGAACGATTGAGAGCTCTTACCTAACGAACTTGAGACGATTCCTTCCTTCCTCTTCTTCTTAGCGCTGAGCTCTCTTCTCACTCTCTCGGGTTTTGTTTTCTTTCTCTGATGCAAGGAGTGAGGGGCCAACCCTAACCCCTTAGCTTCAGGAGTCTCGTGAGCGCCTAGCTATTGGGCTTGGGCTTCCCCGGGCCATTCTTCACCACCCCGAGTTGCCAACATTACCTCCAATACTGCTCCACTTCCCGAACCACGCCCATCATTTTAATTAATTTAATCACGTTTCCAATAAAATCAATAATTCAATTAAATGATTTAATTCAATTATTTTCCGGGGTGTTACACTAGACGTTATAACGTCTAATGCGACGCTGCCACGCCTCAACCCCTCAAGCAAAAGCTTGGACAAAAGAAATCTTTTACAACTTTTCTAAAAAGAAATCTTTCAATGAAGCCGCCACTAACATTTATTAAGGAAAATATTAGGAAAACCTTTTGGAAAGCAATTGGTCTTTCAAAAACTCGAGATGTAGGTTCGGGGTCGGTTAGGTGTGGGGAAGGTATTAGCACCCCACACCTCCTTTCTCACGAAAGGGAACCATTAATTCGATATGTGGTTTTGAAGTGTTTGATTTGAAATGAATCGTTCTACTTCTTTTCTTTTCCTTTTTATTTGAAAGAGTTTTTAGAAAACAAGAGAGAAAGAAATCTTTTGGGATCTTTGAAAAGTGAAACTAAACTTAGATTTTTAAAAGAGTGCTTGACGGGATGTGACCCGCTCCTACGTACCCTCAATGCGATGAGGGATCAAAGCTACGTAGTTCTTGGTTCTTAATCTTGAGAGAATCTGTGTTTTGTCTTTATCTTATCTTTTGGGTTTTGGAAATATGACTCAAGCGTTCATGAATACCAAACAAGCAATGGCTTCGAGTGGCGTTCACTACTAACTTGAAAGAAAAGTGTTGGAACCGATAATCAATCGAGCAATTACTCAAGTGATTACTAGTTGCAACATTTTATTATATTTTCTGAAATTGTTTTGGAAAAGAATGAGTCTTAGTGATAACTACCACTAATAGCTCATATTGTTTTTTGGATTTTGAATTGATTTGTATTTGATTAAGATGTGGGAGCTTTCGTGATAATCAAACAAGCAAGGGCTTCGAGTGACTACCACTAGTAACTCCATCATTAACGATCAAACAAGCATCGGCTTCGAGTGATGGCTAATGATTTTGTTTATGAAAAATGCCTTAGGGTTTTTATTAGAAAACATTTGATTTTGGACTTGAAAAGAAAGTAGAACATTACAAATCCTTTTTATTCAAAACCGAGACAACAATGAAAGCATAGGCAAAGCAAACATGAAGAATATTTACAAGTCGCCATGAACAAATGAATACATGATTGAACAAGCATATGAGTGTACAAGTATGCAATTGTAAAATACAAGGCATAACATTATTGAATGCATAATTAAATGCATGAGCATATAATAGTGGAAGGCAAGGCATGGTATTATGGAATGCATGAGTAGGCAAGTATTAAAATGCATGAACATACATGTGTAGAACACAAGACATGAGATTAATATATGCATGGGCACTTAAGAGAGTATGAATGCAAAAGATATAAACTTGTATGAGTGCATGAATGATAGGATGCAAAGTGTAAAAATCTTTTGGGGTATTTGTGCAAATAAGCAAGTGGTAAAAACTTGTGGTAAAAAGTTAGTAAAGAGTAAAACAAGTATGCATGAAGTGTAAGGTAATTACTTAATGAAATGGTAAAAGTAAACAGAGAAAAATGTTTTCTTTCCTTTTTTTACTTATGGTAAAATGCTAGTAAGTGGTAAAGTAAACATGAAAATGGGAGGTAAAAAGTTTAAGAACACATTCACATTCTTACACATTTCTACACAAAATCAAACACACATTTTAAGCATTAAAATGAACCCTAAAATGGCCTCTAAGGCCGAAACCTTATATGCACAAATCATCAAGTTATTTCATGCCTAAATTTATTATCAACACATGAAACAAGTTACACAAATCAAGCATTTTATTTGCATAACTCAAAAAGAGAAAAGGAAACAACAAACCCTATTTTTAGGACCTTGAGGCCAAACCTCACATGACATAAACAACACATTATTTCATGTTAAGAATCATAACTAGCACATAGAACAAGATCATAGCAAATTTAGGCACACCAAGCATTTATTTACACAAAATCAAAGGGTGAAAAGACAACAAAAACCCTAAATTTTAAGGTCTAGAAACCGAACCCTCACACTCAATGAATCAAACCAAAATCTCAACTTGCAAGTTATGACATGAACCATGGGATGCATATATCATGTGGAAATTTTTATTCATGCAAAGGGTGACAAAATGAGTATGAAAAATGCAACAACAATATGATGAAAACACAAGAAACCTCTCCTTAAGGCCAAGGGTTCACTTCAAACACCCAAGGCTCCCAAAGTCCTTGACATAGTGTTTGAAATGAACCTCTAAGCCTCTTAGAGAGGATAGAGGAGTAGAAGGGAGATTCACATGCTAATAATGAAAATGCAAGAGATTAGGTGTTTACCTCAAGATCAAAACTACACAAGAATAGAAGAATGAAGATCAAGAACAAGTCAACAATAATCTTCACAAATCCACACAAATGTCACGCAATCTTCAAGAAAGTAAACTCCTTTATGGTGTAAAAATGGAATCAAAGGTGAAAAGAAGAAGATCTATGAAGGTGAAGTAGGTTTAAGGTGATTTGGTGGATGAAAGTTGAAAAGAGAGTGGAGGAGATGAAGGAGGAGGGTTCGGCCAAGAAGAGCGGAGAGGAGGAGAGGTTGCTAGCTAGGGTAAAATGAGAGTGTGTGTGTGTGCTAGGTCTTATTTTGGGCTTTTATATGAAGTGAAAACTTAAAGGGTAATTAGGACAATGTAACTCTTGCAAACCAATAGGATTTGAGATAAGTTTTGAATCAATGGTCAAGATGCAAGATCACAAGGATTGAGGGTAATTAAAGACACAAGGTGCAAGCGACAAGGAGAGAGTGGTGAAGGATAAGCTCAATTACAAAATTGTAATTTTCTACAAGGCTTATTACACAAGTGCCATTTTGATTCAAATGAAAGGTGAGGATTGATTTTCACATTTAAATGGAAGGTCATGATTTAATACAATTTGCAAGCAATAAAAATAAATGGAAATGGGGTGAAATTGGGGTGATTATGCTAGCAAAGGAGTGTGAGAGAGTGAGTGGAATTGCAAATTGTACTATTGTACTATCCTTATCCTTTCAAAATTCAAAAAGGATGTAGAATATTCCCTTCTAGATTATTCTTCCTAGTTCATGCCACCTCAAAGGAAAAGACCATTTTACCCTTCTATCCAAAAACTAGGCTTTTAGGCCAAAAGGTTTAATATTCATGCACAAAAATAATCACAATGGAGCACAAATATCCCTCAAATAAATCATTGATGATTATTCAAGGATTTGGGATGAAAGACCATTTTTATTTTGAAATGACCAAAATGCCCTTTCACTCTAAAAACCCTAGTTTTTGCCTGAAACACATCTTCACTTCAAAAATGATTTTTCACCCTAGGAGTGACCTCTAATACTTTTAAATGCATATTGGATGACTTGTCTTGAGGAACTGTCCCTTATTTGTGAAATGACCAAAATACCCTTTTGTACTGAAAAACCCTAATTTGTCTAAAAAGTGCATTCCAACTCCAAAAATGATTTTAGAAACTTTGAAATGACTTTAAAACCTAAATGCAATGCATGATGTTTTTTTACTTTTTTAAATTTGATTATTTTTGGGAAAATTAGGGTTTTGACCTAAAGCTTTGACAAAATTGGGGTATGACAATTTGCCCCTCTTTATCTAGATTTTAACAAGGAATATGAATTGGGGAAACATATTCCGAGGCAAAATAGAGATAAAGAATTCAGAAATTATACCGATTTTGTCCACTTAGGAAAAACCCGAATTTTCTTTTTTCTTTCTCTTCCTCCCTTTTTTTTTCGGATTCTTGAGTGATCAATTCAAGCGTCCTATTGTGATGACTACTTAGCCTTCTACATTTTTTGGAAAAGCAGTAAATGAACACTCGGCGTCTTGTGATTAAAAAAGATAAAAGGGGTACCCGCGCGTCTTTGGCGAGAAATGGGCACTTGCGTGCAAAAAGCGGTAAAATGCCCAGTGTTGCTAAAACTCAGTAATCCTTAAACGAACTCTTGGCGAATCCGAGTTTGCACGCGCTTGGAGGAGCACGCTTCAAATCTTTGGTCTTTCGAGCGGCCGGGGATCGTTATCACCCGAATCGATATACGAGATCAATCTACGGCGCCCATCGTATCTTAGGTGATACAACTATTCCGCTGCGCCTCGCATGGGTCGCGGTCCATCGCGTTGCTCGTATACGATGTGAGACCTCTTTTTGCACACTTGGGCGCTCTCTTTTCCTCTTTTGCGCGCTTGGGCACTCTCTTTTCTTCTTCTTCAGCTTGAGGCTCTCTTTTCTTCTTTTGCGCACTTGGACGCTCTCTTTTCCTCTTTGCGCGCGCTTGGGCGCTCTCTTTTTTCTTCTTTTTGCGCGCTTGGACGCTCTCTTTTCTTTTTCTCTTTCTCTTTCTTCCTTTCTCGATCTCTCCATCGAGGAGTTCCTTCGGAACTTGAAGTCGAACATTGGTACCGAAGTACCTATCCCTCTTTGTACTGCAAGTGAGATGAACAAACGCATGCAATGCAAATGCCATGATTGCTATTTTCTTTTTCTTTTCCTTATGGTGAATGCAAACGCCTGAATTTTTTCTTTACTTTATGATGCATGACTGATGAGTGCGTGATCTTATGCTTGATGCATGTAATGCATGACTTTGTTTATTGTCCTTTGTTTTTTTTTTTTTCAACCTCTTTTTTCGTTTTTTGGTTAATATATATTTTTGCTCTTTTGCTCTTTTGGCTTTTCTTTTCTTTGGCCCGACCAACTCGGAACTTGTATCCTGCGACACCACAACCATCTATGATAACGATTCGAGCCGAGCTCATTTTCTTGTTCTAACGCAATCAGCTTTCTTATTTGATTTTTGTGAGTTTACTTGACTGAAAGATCGCCTCTTTTTGTTGTTATTTTCAAAAATTTCGCAATGATCTTAATACTATGATTTATGCACATTTCACGATTTATCTATCATCTACCATAAAACGTAGTTTTAAAGCAGAAATGAAAAGAAAGCAACAAACTGATAAAGTGAAAAATTTGGACTTTTATTCATATGGAAGTCGACGCGTGCGTAATGTCACGATCGAAAGGAAAGTACATTGGAAATTTTTCTCAAAACTAAAAAAACAAGAGAATCGGACGCAATAGATCTTATGAATATTCTTTGTCTCTCGAACATTTGATGCCAACCGCTCATACTTATAACTTTGATCACGCTTTTATCCAAGCTTTTGGAGACGCTGCTTGCCTCTTTTACCTCCTTAAGTCCAACTTTTCTGACCCTAATTTTTGCCTGGATCGCCCTTTTGGGGTTTTCAATCCACTGGGTCGCTCAATTTTGCCTAGGCCACCCTCTCGGGTTTTCGACCTAGCGAGCTAATTCTTGCTTGGCTCATCTTTCTCTTTTTTCTTTTATTTTTCTCAGGCGTAATACTTCTTGACTAAATCTGAATTGACTGGGTTTCTGAGTTCTTCACCATCCATGCTGGTGAGTATTAATGCTCCTCCGTAAAAGGCTTTCTTTACCACATATGGTCCGGTCATATAGGTAGGAGTCCATTTCCCACGAGGTCACTTTGAATAGGCGAGAATCTTTTTGAGCACAAGGTCTCCTCACAATTCTCGTGACGAACTTTCTTGTCAAATGTTGTTTTCATCCTTTGCTTTGGTACAATCGACCATGACACGTAGCCGCAACTCTCTTCTCTTCAACGAGATTCAACTGATCTAGACGAGTTTGAACCCATTCACCTCTTCTAACTTGGCTTCCATGAGCACTCGGAGAGATGGTATCTCAACCTCAATAGGAAGAACGCGCTTCGACCCATACACTAGAGAGAAAGGGGTTGCCCTTCGAAGTCTTGCGCATCAAGTACGATACCCGTGCAAAGCAAAGGGAAGCATTTCGTGCCAGTCCTTGTAGGTCACTACCATTTTCTGCACAATTCTCTTGATATTCTTGTTGGCCGCTTCAACTGCCCCATTCATCTTTGGACGGTAGGGAGAGGAATTGTGATGCTTAATCTTAAACTCTGTGCACAACTCTTTCATCATTTTACTATTCAGATTGCTACCATTGTTGCGTGATGATTTTATCCGGGAGACCATAGCGACACACCGTGTCCTTCTTTACAAACTTGGCAACCACGGAACTAGTTATCTTTGGAATATGACGCGGCTTCAACCCATTTAGTGAAGTAATCAATTGCAACTAGAATGAAGCGGTGCCCATTTGACGCCTTGGGCTCTATGGGACCAATGACATCCATGCCCCACATTGAAAATGGCCAAGATGCGGTCAAGACATTTAACGAAGCCGGTGGAACATGAATATGATCAGCATAAATCTGACATTTGTGGCACTTTCTCACAAAATCAGAGTGATCACCTTCCATCTGCAACCAGGAATAGCCAGCCCTTAATATCTTTCTTGCCATAGTATGCCCACTGGAATGAGTCCCGAATGTGCCTTCATGCACCTCCCTCATGATCCTTTCTGCCTCTTCCTTTACCACACACCTAAGGAGTACTTTATCATGGTTCCTTTTGTAGAGCACTTCACCGCTCAAGAAGAAATTCATTGACAACCTTCTAAGTGTTCTTTTATCATTTTCTGATGCCCCGGAGGATACTGCTCCGGATGTCTTCGCTTGATGTCATGATACCAAGGCTTATCATCTTCTTCATCTTCAATTGCCGTGCAGGAGTGGTGATAATGTGCTGGCAAACTTTGATGCTGAATTCTGATCTGGGTCAAGTTCTTATCGCAGTTGATATTAAACATTGAGGACAAAGTAGCGGTGCATCGGCCACCGATTCTCTGCGAGGCGATCTTTGAAATGTGATTTCTTCAAAGGGTTCAACCAATTCTCGGATATAATCCCTATAGAGTATCAACTCGGGATCTCGCCTCCCAATCTCCATTCATTTGATGAATGACTAGAGCCGAGTCTCCGTACACATCTAGTCTTTTGACTTTCCAATCTAGAGTCGCTCAATACCTGCAATACATGCTTCGTACTCTGCAATATTGTTTGTGACATAGAAACTTAGTCTAGTGGTGACTGGTATGAAACGATTGTCGTGGAAATCAACACCGCCTTGACTCCGTGCCCATAATCATTGGAAGCACCGTCGAACACTACTCTCCACCTTTCGCTTCTCTCGGGACTTTCCTTCTTCAAACAGAGCCATAATGTCCTCATCCGAGAAATCACATTGCATTGATCGATAATCTTCGATAGGTGATGTGCGGGTATTCGCCAACGCACTACCTTTTATGGCTTTTTGAGTGACATAAAGAAGATCATATTCTCGACAACCGTGATCCGCCATCCGAGATTCTTCCCGTGGCGCGCAGGCTTCTCAGATATACTTGATAGGATCCATCTTTGACACTAACCAAGTGGTATGACTTAACATGTACCGCCTTAAACGGTGAGCGGCCCTGAGCCAAGGCACAACAAGTCTTTTCTAGTAGTGAGTACTTCGTTTCACGATCGGTGAACTTCTTGCTCGAGATAATAAATTGCATGCTCTTTCTTGCCGGTTCACATGTTGCCCTAGCACACAACCCATCGAACTTTCTAACACAATGATACAAGATCAAAGGTCCGCCATGCAATCGGAGGCATTAAAATAGGTGGATTCTGCAAGTATTTCTTAATCTTCTCAAAAGCTTCTTGGCGATCATCATTCCACTTAGTCTCTTGATTCTTGCACAAAGAATTTGAAAATCGGCTCACATGTGGCGCTTAATCGGAAGATAAACACGGAAATATAGTTCAATCTTCCAAGAAAACCCCGAACTTCTTTCTCTGTTCTAGGAGCGAGCATTTCGAGAATTGCACGTACTTTGTGCAGGTCCACCTCTATCTCTTTTTGATCGACGATAAACCCTAACAGCTTTCGACCTCCCCGAAGGTGCACTTGGCGGGTTTAACTCGAGCTTGAACTTTCTCGACCAATCGAAGAGCTTCGCAAGTTAACAATATGCTCCTCATCGCTTTTGGACTTTGCAATCATATCATCCACATAGACCTCTATTTCTTTGTGCATCATGTCATGAAACAATGTGACCATAGCCCTTTGATAGGTAGCACCGCGTTTTTCAAACCGAACGGCATGACTTTATAACGAACGCCCCCAAAGCGGTCGTAAAGTCGTCTTCTCCATATCCTCGTGGAGCCATTTTAATCGATTATAACCCGAATACCCGCCCATGAAGGAGAAAAGGGAGTCTTTGTCTTTGTGCTATCTACTAGGACATCAATATGAGGCAAGGAAAGTCATCTTTGGGATCGCCCGATTCGGATCTCTCGTAATCAACGCACATTCTAACTTTCCCATCCTTTTTGGGCACTGCACAATGTTAGCAACCCATCTGTGGGTATTTAGCTACGGCTAGGAAACCAGTCACAAAATCGCTTCTTCACCTCATCTCTCGATCTTTAAAGACATCTCAGAGCTTCATCCTCCTTAACTTCATTTAACCGGAGAGCACTCGAGCTTGACTGCAACTTGTGCACCACTATATCTCAGATCTAATCCGGCATATCCTCATACGACCATGCAAAGACGTCAACATAATCACGCAGAGTTGGACCAACCTCTCATATTCCCTTTTTCATTGACGTGCCAACCTTAACTTCTTTCTTTTCACCTCTCGTGCCTAAATTGACGGTCTCAACGGTTTCCTCATATGGTAGAATAACCTTTTCTTCTTGCTCAACCATTCTCATCAATTCGGAGGAGTCTCCCACCATCCTCAACATCCTCCTCACTTGATTAACTGGGTAATCAAAATTAACATATGAACCATTGGCATTATTATTTCCAGAGACATTCATTCTTGATCCGCATTTGCGGGAATAGAAAAGCAATGAACAAGCAAAAATGGAGACACAAAAAGCAATTTTTATTCATTTGAGAATTCAAAACTACATTTTATTGATAGATGATATCTTAAAAGAAAACATGCATGCCCTTATGAAAATGTCCTAAGGCCTTGGCGAGCCAAAGGATTTGCATTACAAAAATCATTACTTTGAAATGAAAACAACAGGAAATCGACGATCTTCCAGCTTGCCAACTTCTTCTCCCCGCAACAACTGCGACAAACCATATCCCGACCCTCGCTTTCAAATTAACTCTTCCTCGACAACAATCTCCGATTGTATTGCTCATCCTCCTCACCCCATCCTGTGGGTTGGATATCTTCAATTCGATTCGAGCACTCGTACGAGCATCATACCTGACTAAGTAATCAAACTTTCCACTAGGCTCTCCTAGAGTATCCCAACATCCTTCCTTTGCCATGGGGACAACTACTTGGTTGTGCTGCTCATCTTCTTCATCCCACCCTGTAGGCTGGATATCTTCTATTCGGATTTGAGCGCTCGCAGGAGCATCATATCTGACCAAGTAATCAAACTTTCCACTGGGCTCTCCTAGAGTATCCCAACATCCTTCCTTTGTAGGCACTCATCATTATGTCCTTAATGGTTTCTTCTTTGCATGAGAAAGGAACTGGGTCTTTAATGACTGCTGGTCGAGCACTGACTTGAACCATTCTTGGATCAGATTTGCGCAGAATTTCAATCGGCTTTTTGGTCTCTCTACCGCCGTCTGAATATAGAGTCAACACTTCATCTTCCATACCATGAGTTCCTACCTGGACCATGTATCGATCCATCAAGTCCTGCAAGATCCTCTTGAAGGTTTCACAATCTCCCACACACAAAGAGTCAGCGCACCCTTCCTCATGGCAACACCCTTTTTTAACAACCTCAGCCCGGCATAATTCAGCGTAAATGACACTGAGAGGAGTCTTGATCTCGTGTACTTTCTTTATCAATCGCCCACCAGAACTTTCTATAGCGTTGGTAGCCGGTCTCTCGTGACTCCGAGAATGGGTTAGTGGTAACATTTGGATCCTCTTGCTTGAAAGTTATGCCTTTTGCATCTATCAAATCTTGTACCACTATCTTGAAGGCTTTGCAGTCCTCCACAACATGCCCCACTGCTCCTTCATGGAAAGCACAGGTGCTATTGGGATTGCACCCCTTAAAGTAAGGTGGTTGGACAGTGTTTCATGGGCCTTGTGTTGATGAGCTTGTTGGTGATGAGGTAGTTAAAAAGGTCCATGTAGGACATGGGAATTGGGTCAAAGGTTCTGCTTTGGTAGGTCTTTTGGTAGTTGCTTTGATCGTTGTTTTGGAATGGACTGACCGTCTGCAATGCGGGAGTGGGGACTGGGATATTAGGTGGTCGATATGGTGGGTTGATGGTGATGGCATTGGTTTCTCCTTCCTTCTTTTTGGGAAAGCCGAGAATGACTTTTTCGGGGTTTGCATTCTTCGGTGAATCCTCGTGCAATCTTTCCACTTCTCAATCCACTTTCCAACCTCTCTCCCACAATCACCAAATCAAAAGTTGGACGAGACACTACCGATCAAAGTGGTCATAATATTGCTGATGACGGCAAGGTTTCCATAAACATAGAAACCAATTCCTTGTCTAGCGAGAGGGGGTGTAACTTGCGCACCCCAAAGCCCTCCATCTCTCGGGCATATTCCTTGAATGATTCATTGTCTTTTTACTCATGTTCTCAGCAATCGTGTCCGATCCGGCGCCATATCCGCATTGTATTGATATCGCTTTTGAGAAAAGCATCCGCCAAATCCTTCCAAAGAACGAATTTGGGATGACTCTAACTTCATGTACCAATTAAGAGATGCCCTACCTAGGTCTTGGAAGCAATGGATTAGCAGCTTGTCATCCCGGGAGTAAGTAGACATTTTCTCGCGAGTACATCGTCGATGACTCTTTGGGCATGTAGCACCTCTATACTTGTCAAAGTCGGGGACCTTGAACTTTGGGGTAGCACCACATCGGGGATAAGGCATAAATCTCTAGCCTCTTTAGCTCAAGCCAAAACCTTCAACCATCCTTAGCCTTTCTTCTAACATTTGGAATTGTTCCTTGTCTCTGCTGTCACGCTCGTGGGAATAACCCGAGGAGAATTGCTTACAACATATTGCGGTGGCGGCATTGAGTGTTGAACACGGGGATAAACGAGTTTCCGCACACGAAGCCACGAGTCTGCGGAAAAAGCAATGGTGGTGTAGTGAGATTCTGAGGAGTGGGCTGAGGTATAACAATTGGATGGGGAATCTGGACCCGGGGTTCAAGATTACTCCTTAGGTCTAACAAACATTGGTGCACATTCTCAATCGCCGACCACAGGACCAAAGATCCTCGATTTGCTTCTTGACTTGGGGGGAGTGTATCCCAAAGGAAGGCCGTAGGCGAAGCCATCAAGCGCGATCTGAAAGTCATTCCCATCTTTCAAGGACAACAAAAGCCTCATCACCTCGCTCATCTGCGCTTTTAAAGCATTCATCTCATTCCTCATTTCAGGATCACTCTGATTGGAGCTACCGGGAGTCGATCGTTCTCGATTCTGCATCGTGAGAGGTCGGGTTTGCTCCACTTCCATTTGCTTTGAGTGCGGAATAGGAGGATTCGATTCTCTCTTCTTGGGCCGAGGTGGATCAATATCTGCTAAGATTGCCATCCCTCTGGCCTGTGAGCGCGTCCAATACCGATGTTGTCGCACTGACTTGCTTGCCTTTCTCTTTGTTTAGACATTTATTGTATAAGAATCAAGATGAATGCATGAATGATTATATGAATGCATGTACAATGTTTGCTTGATGCCAGGAACCACGTAATGCCTCATCTTGTCATAAGCGCAAAAACTTTTTCTTTGGTTTAGGAAGTGAAGTGAACGAGGAATCGAAATAGCAAATCGACATACTTCCTTCTTCATAACCGAGAAGCGAGAAGTAAGTGAAGCCTTGCTATTCGATTCCATTCTGATGCTCCTATGACAAGATGGTGCATTATTCGGTGGTCCTCGACAAGCAAATGCAAATGAGATGCACTATGAATGCATGAGTTGCAGAAACTTAAGTTTTATGCAATGAGGGGATGTATGCAAATGACAATGATGCTTTATGCAAATGCAAGGTTAGGAAAAACTTTATTTGTGATAACTCAGGTTTCCTTTTTTGAAAGTACGGACCGTACACTACTTCATATAGACCGGTAGGGAAGAAAGCTACAGAGGTAACTCTTTCTTTCCTTTTTCTTTGAAAATAAAGTGGGTCATATGTCGCTTTGTATTGAACGGCAAAAAGAAAAGGCTACAATGGCAACCCTTTCTTTTCTTTTTTTTTTTTTTTTTTTTTTTTTTGAAAATCCTTTTTTTTTTTTTAGGAAAGACATGTCTAAACTACAATGCAACACACAATTTGTATGTCCTCGTGTCCTACAAAGGTGGGAATCCTAAGTTCTAGGGCAACTTCAAAGGTTCCTCCCATGTAGTTCTAATTCACACCCTCACAATGGCTACCAGAGCTATAGAATCCTCATGCCGACATCCACAAATGTAGAGAACTACCAAGTGTGAAGCGTCATAAGAAAGCGTGCTGCTGGTTGAGACTTTCATGAGTATCGGACAGACAAAGGTCTCGAATGACAGTCACTAATCGTCTCCACTCTCCTAGATGTTTGTTGGATCCGGGTATAGGAGCCCACTCATAACATACAAAATGTAAGGTGTGAAAGTGTGTGATTGAGGACATACTTTCTAAAATCTACCCTCCCCACCGCAAGGAAAAAAGCCGAGACCGACCCGGATAGAAGCAACAAGAACATGTCGTCTACCCTAAGGTTTAACATCACTTCAAAACAAATGAACTAACCTAAGGTGTCATCAACAACCATATATAGCTTACCTCAAGAAAAGGAGCAGAGAAGAAGGGATTATAATAGATGGGGGAAAGCATGCATAATTACAAGCATATGAAGAAAGAAAAGGAAAAAGGTAAGGAAATGAAGAAGTAAAACGAAAAATAATTCAAATCAAACATTTTGAACCACACAACGGATTAATTAGGTTTGACCCACTTATTATTTTTTTTAAAAAAAATTTCCCAAGTGAAGTCGCCAGCTGTTGCGCCCGAAAAAGTCCCCGAGGGAGAACCTTCCTCGTTTACAACTTTTCTAAAAAAGAAATCTTTCAATGAAGCCGCCACTAACATTTATTAAGGAAAATATTAGGAAAACCTTTTGGAAAGCAATTGGTCTTTCAAAACTCGAGATGTAGGTTCGGGGTCGGGTTAGGTGTGGGAAGGTATTAGCACTCCACACCTCCTTTCTACCGAAAGGGAACCATTAATTCGATATGTGGTTTTGAAGTGTTTGATTTGAAATGAATCGTTCTACTTCTTTTCTTTTCCTTTTTATTTGAAAGAGTTTTTAGAAAACAAGAGAGAAAGAAATCTTTTGGGGATCTTTGAAAAGTGAAACTAAACTTAGATTTTTAAAAGAGTGCTTGACGGGATGTGACCCGCTCCTACGTACCCTCAATGCGATGAGGGATCAAAGCTACGTAGTTCTTGGTTCTTAATCTTGAGAGAATCTGTGTTTTGTCTTTATCTTATCTTTTGGGTTTTGGAAATATGACTCAAGCGTTCATGAATACCAAACAAGCAATGGCTTCGAGTGGCGTTCACTACTAACTTGAAAGAAAAGTGTTGGAACCGATAATCAATCGAGCAATTACTCAAGTGATTACTAGTTGCAACGTTTTATTATCTTTTCTGAAATTGTTTTGGAAAAGAATGAGTCTTAGTGATAACTACCACTAATAGCTCATATTGTTTTTTGGATTTTGAATTGATTTGTATTTGATTAAGGTGTGGGAGCTTTCGTGATAATCAAACAAGCAAGGGCTTCGAGTGACTACCACTAGTAACTCCATAATTAACGATCAAACAAGCATCGGCTTCGAGTGATGGCTAATGATTTAGTTTATGAAAAATGCCTTAGGGTTTTTATTAGAAAACATTTGATTTTGGACTTGAAAAGAAAGTAGAACATTACAAATCCTTTTTTATTCAAAACCGAGACAACAATGAAAGCATAGGCAAAGCAAACATGAAGAATATTTACAAGTCGCCATGAACAAATGAATACATGATTGAACAAGCATATGAGTGTACAAGTATGCAATTGTAAAATACAAGGCATAACATTATTGAATGCATAATTAAATGCATGAGCATATAATAGTGGAAGGCAAGGCATGGTATTATGGAATGCATGAGTAGGCAAGTATTAAAATGCATGAACATACATGTGTAGAACACAAGACATGAGATTAATATATGCATGGACATTTAAGAGAGTATGAATGCAAAAGATATAAACTTGTATGAGTGCATGAATGATAGGATGCAAAGTGTAAAAATCTTTTGGGGTATTTGTGCAAATAAGCAAGTGGTAAAAACTTGTGGTAAAAAGTTAGTAAAGAGTAAAACAAGTATGCATGAAGTGTAAGGTAATTACTTAATGAAATGGTAAAAGTAAACAGTAAAAATGTTTTCTTTCCTTTTTTTTACTTATGGTAAAATGCTAGTAAGTGGTAAAGTAAACATGAAAATGGGTGGTAAAAAGTTTAAGAACACATTCACATTCTTACACATTTCTACACAAAATCAAACACACATTTTAAGCATTAAAATGAACCCTAAAATGGCCTCTAAGGCCGAAACCTTATATGCACAAATTTATTATCAACACATGAAACAAGTTACACAAATCAAGCATTTTATTTGCATAACTCAAAAAGAGAAAAGGAAACAACAAACCCTATTTTTTAGGACCTTGAGGCCGAAACCTCACATGACATAAACAACACATTATTTCATGTTAAGAATCATAACTAGCACATAGAACAAGATCATAGCAAATTTAGGCACACCAAGCATTTATTTACACAAAATCAAAGGGTGAAAAGACAACAAAAACCCTAAATTTTAAGGTCTAGAAACCGAACCCTCACACTCAATGAATCAAAACAAAATCTCAACTTGCAAGTTATGACATGAACCATGGGATGCATATATCATGTGGAAATTTTTATTCATGCAAAGGGTGACAAAGTGAGTATGAAAAATGCAACAACAATATGATGAAAACACAAGAAACCTCTCCTTAAGGCCAAGGGTTCACTTCAAACACCCAAGGCTCCCAAAGTCCTTGACATAGTGTTTGAAATGAACCCTCTAAGCCTCTTAGAGAGGATAGAGGAGTAGAAGGGAGATTCACATGCTAATAATGAAAAATGCAAGAGATTAGGTGTTTACCTCAAGATCAAAACTACACAAGAATAGAAGAATGAAGATCAAGAACAAGTCAACAATAATCTTCACAAATCCACACAAATGTCACGCAATCTTCAAGAAAGTAAACTCCTTTATGGTGTAAAAATGGAATCAAAGGTGAAAAGAAGAAGATCTATGAAGGTGAAGTAGGTTTAAGGTGATTTGGTGGATGAAAGTTGAAAAGAGAGTGGAGGAGATGAAGGAGGAGGGTTCTGGCCAAGAAGAGAGGAGAGGAGGAGAGGTTGCTAGCTAGGGTAAAATGAGAGTGTGTGTGTGTGCTACGTCTTATTTTGGGCTTTTATATGAAGTGAAAACTTAAAGGGTAATTAGGACAATGTAACTCTTGCAAACCAATAGGATTTGAGATAAGTTTTGAATCAATGGTCAAGATGCAAGATCACAAGGATTGAGGGTAATTAAAGACACAAGGTGCGCAGCCTAAGGAGAGGTGGTGAAGGATAAGCTCAATTACAAAATTGTAATTTTCTACAAGGCTTATTACACAAGTGCCATTTTGATTCAAATGAAAGGTGAGGATTGATTTTCACATTTAAATGGAAGGTCATGATTTAATACAATTTGCAAGCAATAAAAATAAATGGAAATGGGGTGAAATGGGGCTGATTATGCGCAGCAAGGAGTGTGAGAGAGTGAGTGGAATTGCAAATTGTACTATTGTACTATCCTTATCCTTTCAAAATTCAAAAAGGATGTAGAATGTTCCCTTCTAGATTATTCTTCCTAGTTCATGCCATTTTGGGCTATATCCATGATTCAATGATTGGGCTCTGAATTTTATGATCTCACTAATCCCAAAATTGATTTATTTACCCCACCTCAAAGGAAAAGACCATTTTACCCTTCTATCCAAAAACTAGGCTTTTAGGCCAAAAGGTTTAATATTCATGCACAAAAATAATCACAATGGAGCACAAATATCCCTCAAATAAATCATTGATGATTATTCAAGGATTTGGGATGAAAGACCATTTTTATTTTGAAATGACCAAAATGCCCTTTCACTCTAAAAACCCTAGTTTTTGCCTGAAACACATCTTCACTTCAAAAATGATTTTTCACCCTAGGAGTGACCTCTAATACTTTGAAATGCTTATTGGATGACTTGTCTTGAGGAACTGTCCCTTATTTGTGAAATGACCAAAATACCCTTTTGTACTGAAAAACCCTAATTTGTCTAAAAGTGCATTCCAACTCCAAAAATGATTTTAGAAACTTTGAAATGACTTTAAAACCTAAATGCAATGCATGATGTTTTTACTTTTTAAATTTGATTATTTTTGGGAAAATTAGGTTTTGACCTAAAGCTCTGGACAAAATTGGGGTATGACAATTTTGCCCTCTTTATCTAGATTTTAACAAGGAATATGAATTGGCAAACATATTCCGAGGCAAAATAGAGATAAAGAATTCAGAAATTATACCGATTTTGTCCACTTAGAAAAAACCCGAATTTTCTTTTTTCTTTCTCTTCCTCCCTTTTTTTTTTTTTTTTTTGAGCGAACACATTGTAAACAGATAAACTTAGTTGTCCTAAGATTTAAAATTTGAGAAAACAACAGCAATCAGTCATTGATCGGAATGGACTTTTCGGGGTTGTGGTGTTTTGTGGAGGAAGGATGATTGGGCTGGATGAAGTGCTTAGGGCTAATGGTAGGGTGATTTTTATTCGGCGTTGGCTGACGATCGACGATTTATGATGGTTATTTGGTTTGATGAGGTGCTTGGAAATTTTATTCCTGGCTAAGGGTTTGTGGAGAGCGGGATTCCGCGGTCAAAGGGAAGTGTTTGCAGTTTATGGAAGGAGGGGTGTATGGGAATGATGAAATGTTTGAAGGTTTATTGAGACAAGGATCTTTTATGTTTTGTGGAAACATGTATCAGCTCACCACTTACATTTCTTTGTGTTTTCCTTTGTTTTGGGATTTTCATTTTTGAATCCCCAGTGGAGTCGCCAGCTGTTGCGCCCGAAAAAGTCCCCGAGGGAGAACCTTCCTCGTTTACAACTTTTCTAAAAAAGAAATCTTTCAATGAAGCCGCCACTAACATTTATTAAGGAAAATATTAGGAAAACCTTTTGGAAAGCAATTGGTCTTTCAAAACTCGAGATGTAGGTTCGGGGCCGGTTAGGTGTGGGGAAGGTATTAGCACCCCACACCTCCTTTCTACCGAAAGGGAACCATTAATTCGATATGTGGTTTTGAAGTGTTTGATTTGAAATGAATCGTTCTACTTCTTTTCTTTTCCTTTTTATTTGAAAGAGTTTTTTAGAAAACAAGAGAGAAAGAAATCTTTTTGGGATCTTTGAAAAGTGAAACTAAACTTAGATTTTTAAAAGAGTGCTTGACGGATGTGACCCGCTCCTACGTACTTCAATGCGATGAGGGATCAAAGCTACGTAGTTCTTGGTTCTTAATCTTGAGAAAATCTGTGTTTTGTCTTTATCTTATCTTTTGGGTTTTGGAAATATGACTCAAGCGTTCATGAATACCAAACAAGCAATGGCTTCGAGTGGCGTTCACTACTAACTTGAAAGAAAAGTGTTGGAACCGATAATCAATCGAGCAATTACTCAAGTGATTACTAGTTGCAACGCTTTTATTATCTTTTACGAAATTGTTTTGGAAAAGAATGAGTCTTAGTGATAACTACCACTAATAGCTCATATTGTTTTTTGGATTTTGAATTGATTTGTATTTGATTAAGGTGTGGGAGCTTTCGTGATAATCAAACAAGCAAGGGCTTCGAGTGACTACCACTAGTAACTCCATCATTAACGATCAAACAAGCATCGGCTTCGAGTGATGGCTAATGATTTTGTTTATGAAAAATGCCTTAGGGTTTTATTAGAAAACACTTGATTTTGGACTTGAAAAGAAAGTAGAACATTACAAATCCTTTTTTATTCAAAACCGAGACAACAATGAAAGCATAGGCAAAGCAAACATGAAGAATATTTACAAGTCGCCATGAACAAATGAATACATGATTGAACAAGCATATGAGTGTACAAGTATGCAATTGTAAAATACAAGGCATAACATTATTGAATGCATAATTAAATGCATGAGCATATAATAGTGGAAGGCAAGGCATGGTATTATGGAATGCATGAGTAGGCAAGTATTAAAATGCATGGACATACATGTGTAGAACACAAGACATGAGATTAATATATGCATGGGCATTTAAGAGAGTATGAATGCAAAAGATATAAACTTGTATGAGTGCATGAATGATAGGATGCAAAGTGTAAAAATCTTTTGGGGTATTTGTGCAAATAAACAAGTGGTAAAAACTTGTGGTAAAAAGTTAGTAAAGAGTAAAACAAGTATGCATGAACTGTAAGGTAATTACTTAATGAAATGGTAAAAGTAAAAAGTAAAAATGTTTTCTTTCCCTTTTTTTTTACTTATGGTAAAATGCTAGTAAGTGGTAAGTAAACATGAAAATGGGTGGTAAAAAGTTTAAGAACACATTCACATTCTTACACATTTCTACACAAAATCAAACACACATTTTAAGCATTAAAATGAACCTAAAATGGCCTCTAAGGCCGAAACCTTATATGCACAAATCATCAAGTTATTTCATGCCTAAATTTATTATCAACACATGAAACAAGTTACACAAATCAAGCATTTTATTTGCATAACTCAAAAGAGAAAAGGAAACAACAAACCCTATTTTTAGGACCTTGAGGCGAAAACTCACATGACATAAACAACACATTATTTCATGTTAAGAATCATAACTAGCACATAGAACAAGATCATAGCAAATTTAGGCACATCAAGCATTTATTTACACAAAATCAAAGGGTGAAAAGACAACAAAAAACCCTAAATTTTAAGGTCTAGAAACCGAACCCTCACACTCAATGAATCAAACCAAAATCTCAACTTGCAAGTTATGACATGAACCATGGGATGCATATATCATGTGGAAATTTTTATTCATGCAAAGGGTGACAAAATGAGTATGAAAAATGCAACAACAATA
This sequence comes from Oxytropis ochrocephala, assembly GCA_020916435.1. NCBI lineage: Eukaryota > Viridiplantae > Streptophyta > Magnoliopsida > Fabales > Fabaceae > Oxytropis > Oxytropis ochrocephala. The sequence goes on from CM037090.1 coordinate 81,761,199, forward strand.
TGATGAAAACACAAGAAACCTCTCCTTAAGGCCAAGGGTTCACTTCAAACACCCAAGGCTCCCAAAGTCCTTGACATAGTGTTTGAAATGAACCTCTAAGCCTCTTAGAGAGGATAGAGGAGTAGAAGGGAGATTCACATGCTAATAATGAAAATGCAAGAGATTAGGTGTTTACCTCAAGATCAAAACTACACAAGAATAGAAGAATGAAGATCAAGAACAAGTCAACAATAATCTTCACAAATCTACACAAATGTCACGCAAACTTCAAGAAAGGAAGCTCCTTTATGGTGTAAAAATGGAATCAAAGGTGAAAAGAAGAAGATCTATGAAGGTGAAGTAGGTTTAAGGTGATTTGGTGAATGAAAGTTGAAAAGAGAGTGGAGGAGATGAAGGAGGAGGGTTCGGCCAAGAAGAGAGGAGAGGAGGAGAAGTTGCTAGCTAGGGTAAAATGAGAGTGTGTGTGTGTGCTAGGTCTTATTTTGGGCTTTTATATGAAGTGAAAACTTAAAGGGTAATTAGGACAATGTAACTCTTGCAAACCAATAGGATTTGAGATAAGTTTTGAATCAATGGTCAAGATGCAAGATCACAAGGATTGAGGGTAATTAAAGACACAAGGTGCGCAGCCTAAGGAGAGGTGGTGAAGGATAAGCTCAATTACAAAATTGTAATTTTCTACAAGGCTTATTACACAAGTGTCATTTTGATTCAAATGAAAGGTGAGGATTGATTTTCACATTTAAATGGAAGGCCATGATTTAATACAATTTGCAAGCAATAAAAATAAATGGAAATGGGGTGAAATGGGGCTGATTATGCGCAGCAAGGAGTGTGAGAGAGTGAGTGGAATTTCAAATTGTACTATTGTACTATCCTTATCCTTTCAAAATTCAAAAAGGATGTAGAATATTCCCTTCTAGATTATTCTTCCTAGTTCATGCCATTTTGGGCTATATCCATGATTCAATGATTGGGCTCTGAATTTTATGATCTCACCAATCCCAAAATTGATTTATTTACCCCACCTCAAAGGAAAAGACCATTTTACCCTTCTATCCAAAAACTAGGCTTTTAGGCCAAAAGTTTTAATATTCATGCACAAAAATAATCACAATGGAGCACAAATATCCCTCAAATAAATCATTGATAATTATTCAAGGATTTGGGATGAAAGACCATTTTTATTGTGAAATGACCAAAATGCCCTTTCACTCTAAAAACCCTAGTTTTTGCCTGAAACACATTTCCACTTCAAAAATGATTTTTCTCTCTAGGAGTGACCTCTAGTACCTTGAAATGCATGTTGGATGACTTGCTTTGAGGAATTGTCCTTTATTTGCAAAATGACCAAAATACCCTTTTGTACTGAAAAACCCTAATTTGTCTAAAAAGTGCATTCCAACTCCAAAAATGATTTTACAAACTTTGAAATGACTTTAAAAACCTAAATGCAATGCATGATGTTTTTTTTTAATTTAATTATTTTTGGGGAAAATTAGGGTTTTGACCTAAACCGGACAAAATTGGGGTATGACACCAACTCAGGTGCAGACATTCTATATGGTGCCATAGACATAGGCTTAGTGCCAGGAACCAGATCAATAGTAAACTCCACCTCTCTCTCTGGTGGTACATCGGGAATCTCATCAGGGAACACCTCGTAAAACTCACGCACTCTTGGCAATTCATCAATCTTCGCTTGCTCTCGTGCAGACAGACAACGATGCTAATAGAAAAACAAATGAACCTCTTCTCTCATCATCCTATGTAGTGACCGCAGATAGCAAACCCGACTTCTCTTCCGTCGAAGCAAAACTCACAGACCTTTCACGACAATTGATATGAACATGGTTATCAACTAACGATCCATACCTGCAATGACATCCATCCCCTCGATTGGCAAACAGATCAGATCAACTAAAAATTCTCTACCATACATAGATACAGGGCATTTAGCACAAACAACGGAGGTAGTCACCGAACCCTTAGCTGGAGTATCGATAACCATCTCCCTCAACATATCAGATAGAACAAGGCTTAAGTTCTCAACACATGCAGCAGCAATAAAACTATGGGTGGCACCAGTATCAACAATAGCAACAAGAGGAGTATTATTGATATAGCACGTACCTCGAATCTCGTTCACTACGTCGGACCCAGCTAGAGCGAACACCTTTCCATACGACTTCTCTTTCTTGGGTTTAGGACACTGTGCACTGACGTGACCACTCTCTTCACAATTGGAGCATACCACCTCCTTCTTATCACAGTTGAAGGACATGTGTCCCTCCTTCCCACACTTATAACATCGCTTCTTTTCCTTGCTTGGGCAATTTGGACTCTTATGGCCTGCCTTCCCACACGTGTAACAAGTAGCACTGGCTGCAGCATCTCCCCCACTTCGCTTAGACCCACCAACAAATTTACCAACAAACTTCCCTTTGCCGCTTACCAAAGGGCACCTCATATGGTTTACCACGACCGAAAAATTCTTTTGCCTTTCCTTCATAACTCGAGAAGGCATTATTGTCCTCTTCAAAATTCGCACTATTAACCAACAATGGGAATACACGGATCTGCGATACCCTATGGCTCTCTTAATGTCGGCCTGAACCCGCTTTTCAAACTTGATGCATTTGGAGAACTCAAGACACCTCTCCATCATATAGTGTGGATAAAACTTGGACGAGCTTCGATAAATTTTGCGGCATAGATACTCGCCTGATCCATGCTACCTTGCTCAAGTCTCAAAAACTCCACCTCTTTCTTTCCGCGGACATCTTCCTGATAGTATATTTCCTCTTGAACTCCCTCTCAAATACCGCCCAAGTGATCTCCTCATTGGCGATCGTCAACCCCGACTAGCGCCTCCACCAATCATAAGCCTCTTTCTTCAACATGTGTGCCATAGCGAACCTTCCGAGCATCGGTGCAATCCATGACACGGAAAATCCGCTCCATCTCGCTTAGCCACTCAAGGGCACCATCGATTATACCCGCCTTCAAAAGTAGGAGGTTCTCACGCCGAACGTGGCGGACTACGCGTTCCATCACCAATAGCATTGGGTATGTTACCCACAACCCCAAAGAATAGCTCGCAAGGCAAAGCGAACAAGAAGGCGGCTAGACCTTCACTCGCGATTACCTGCAGCGTTGCCACAATAGAGCAACATTCCAAGCAGAAGGGGTGAGAATTTCAATAAAACATAATCAGATACATAATAGAGAAATGAGAGCAGGCAATCACATAGCATCATCAACATCACCAATTCATGGTCACACAACAACAAACTCCAATCGCAAACAAAGACAATTCACGCTTATAATTATGTATGAAAGTGCAACCCCACCAGGGCATAATGCATGATGGTACCATATTCATCACAATTAAGAGGCCGAAGCCTATTCTTCACTGGAGGCCGAAGCCTATTCTTCGCAAGAGGCCGAAGCCTATTCTTCACATTTATGCACATGCCATGAGATTCTATATACACATGTGCATTTCATCAAAATACTCACCTGGAGTACTCACCATCATCATCATAAAACACTCATAGAGTGTATTCGTCATAGTCATCAAAATCATATATATATATATATATATATATATATATATATATATATATATATATATATATATATATATATATATCACATCATCATAATCACTCATAGAGTGAACTCGTCATATTCATCAAAATCATATAACAACATCATCACACGATCATACTTTTTCTCATCATCATTAAGCATATATTTTCGCTATCCTTTAGCTTAGGGTGTTATAAAATAGTGCACCGATTGACTATGGGATTACTCGGGTAATTGATACTACTTGCAATGAGCATTGGCCACCTTTGCAAGACTCTCGATGATGCCCTTGTAAATACACCAAATAAAGAAATTACGACCTTAGTGGTAAACCACGGTCTAGCCATAGTCAATTGGCACACTAGTAGTATAACAGTTCACCGAGACTCATTTATATAACATAGCATCACAAATTTTTTGTTAAGAATCGTCACGTCTCAATTCGGGAAAAACACCTAGGACGTTCAAAAGAGTAATCGATTTATAGCTACTTGTTTTCAAAAGAGGAATTGATTCATACCTTTCATTTTTAAAATGGGAAATCGATTCCTTGTTTTTATTTTAAAGGGGGAATCGATTCCTTGCTTCCACTTTGAAGTGGGAAATCGATTCCTTACTTCCATTTTGAAGTGGGTAATCGATTCCTTACTTCCCTTTTGAAGTGGGAAATCGATTCCTTACTTCCTTTTGAGTGGGAAATCGATTCCTTACTTCCATTTGAAGTGGGAAATCGATTCCTTACTTCCCTTTTGAAGTGGGAAATCGATTCCTTACTTCCATTTTGAAGTGGGAAATCGATTCCTTACTTCCCTTTTGAAGTGGGAAATCGATTTCTTGCTTCCATTTTCTAAAGAGGGAATCGATTTCTTGCTCATATGTCTAAAGGAGGAAGAATCGATTTCTGGCTTCTGTATAGAGCCCAGAATCGATTTTTAAGCTTCACTTTGGGAAAAATTACTCGATTCTTATATTTGTTTACTGAATCACAATTACAAACATAACGATTCCAGAATCATCCAGCACACTCAATCAATCATATATATCAAAACATCAATTTCAAAGAAGTCAACATCCAATTCAGTAGAAATTTCGATCTCATCAACTCATCATAAGTAATATCAATTCATCAACAATATCTAACTCACAACACCCCATACAACTCTACCTATACCCAATTATGTTAAACGAAATGCTCACCCTTACCTTTAATATGAACGCTCCTAATATGAATGAGAACACGTACACAAAACTACAAAGAACTCAATCGAACGATCTTCTCCTTCTCCCTTGACAATTCGCGATCTCCTCCTCTATGATCAATGAAAACATCAACACCACGGAAATTAGAGATTAAGGCTACATCATTAGGAAAAAGGAGAGAGAACGATAATGAACGATTGAGAGCTTTTACCTAACGAACTTGAGACGATTCCTTCCTTCCTCTTCTTCTTAGCGCTGAGCTCTCTCTTTTCACTCTCTCGGTTTTGTTTTCTTTCTCGATGCAAGGAGTGAGGCGCCAACCCTAACCCCCTAGCTTCGGGAGTCTCGGGAGCGCCTAGCTATTGGGCTTGGGCTTCTGGGCCATTCTTCACCACCCCGAGTTGCCAACATTACCTCCAATACTGCTCCACTTCCCGAACCACGCCCGTCATTTTAATTAATGTAATCACGTTTCCAATAAAATCAATAATTCAATTAAATGATTTAATTCAATTATTTTCCGGGGTGTTACAACTCTCCCCCACTTAAGATTTTTCGTCCTCGAAAACATACCTGGTTCAAATAACTCCGGATACGACTCTCGCATCCTATCCTCCAGCTCCCACGTCAGGTTTTCTCCAGTTGCTCCGAGCCAAACAACCTTCACCAAATTAATCTTTTTACCTCGAAGGGTCTTCACTTCCCAATCCTCAATTCGCATGCGAGCACGGTCTCCACAGTGAGATTATCCCGCACCTCTACATCATCCGTCTGAATCACATGGGACGGGTCCGAATATACTTCCGAAGTTGCGACACGTGAAACACGTCGTGCAAGTTCGAAAGATTAGGTGGCAACGCCACCCGATACGCAACACTTCCCACTCTTTCCATAATCTGATACGGTCCAATGAAACGAGGAGTCAACTTCTTTGATTTCAAATAAGACGCCCGACGCCAGTCATAGGGGTGACCCTCAAGAACACGTGGTCACCCGCCTCAAACTCTAAATCCTTTCTTCTCTTATCATGGTAGCTCTTCTGTCTACTCTGAGACGCTTTCATTTTCTCTCGGATCATCTTCACTTTCTCAGTGGTTTCTCTAACCAGCTCAGGTCCAAGCACTAAACTTTCCCAGTCTCGTACCAACATACCGGAGTCCTACACCTCCGACCATACAATGCCTCAAACGGTGCCATCCCGATACTGGAGTGATAACTATTGTTGTATGTAAACTCGATCAAGGGAAGATGAGTATCCCACGCACCTCCCTGCTCTAGAACACACGACCTCAACAGATCTTCCAATGATTGAATTGTCCTCTCTGTCTGCCCGTCAGTTTGAGGATGATAAGCTGAACTCAACCTCAATTTCGAACCCAACTCCTTCTGCAAACTACTCCAAAATTCCGAAGTAAACCTTGGGTCTCTATCTGACACAATGCACAAAGGAATACCATGCAGCTTCACAATCACCTGAATGTAGATTTCAGCCAATCTCGACACCGGATACTTAATACCGATAGGAATAAAATGAGCCGACTTCGTTAATCTATCCACAACTACCCAAATCGAATCATGCCTCTCACCGTATTGGGTAACCCACTCACAAAATCCATAGAGATACTATCCCACTTCCACTCAGGGACATTCAACGGTTGCATCATTCCCGCAGGCTTCTGGTGCTCGACCTTCGATTTCTGACAGGTCAAACACGAGTACACGAATCGCGCCACATCTCGCCTTCAATCCAGCCACGAGAAAATCTTTTCGATCTTGATACATTTTTGTTGCTCCGGATGGATACTCGGCTTACTCTTGTGGCCTCCTCGAGGATCGCTTCCTCATTTCTTCATCTTCGAACACAAATTCTCCTCGATATCTCAACACACATTCTCGCGCATCTATCTCAAAGTCCTCATTCCCGTGATCGACCAATCCCACTCATCAAATCAACCAATTTCACGTCTAACTTCGCGCTTCACCGATACTAGTCATAAAATCATTGCCAATTTTCAACATGCCCAACCGGACACTCGAGGTGTGACTTCACAAACTAAACTCATGTCCCTGAATTGCTCAATCAATTCAAGCTCTCTAGCCATCAATGCCGACATATGCAAAGTCTTCTTACCAAAGCATCTGCAACCACATTAGCTTTACGGGTGATAACTCAATTCAAAATCATAATCTTTCAATAGTTCCAACCACCGGCGCACCTCATATTCAATTCTTTACGATCGAACAGATACCGTGTAGACTCTTGTGATCACTAAACACCTCAAATCTCGATCCATACAAGTAGTGCCTCCAGATTTTCAATGTAAATACCACAGCAGCAAGTTCTAGATCATGAGTAGGGTAATTCTTCTCATGAGTCCTTAATTGCCTCGACGCATAAGCGACCACCTTCCCATTCTCGCATAAGCACGCCACCCAAACCCATCTTGGGCGCGCCACAAGATACTACAAACGGCTCGACCGGACTAGGTAAGGTCAACACTGGAGATGTAGTCAATCTTCTTTTCAGCTCATTGAAACTTTCTTCACATCGGTCATCCCAAACAAAAGCTTTGCCCTTGCAAGTTAATTGGGTCAATGGCGAGCCAACTTCAAAACCCTCAATGAATCTTCTATAATAGCCACTAATCCTAGAAAACTCCTTATTTCAATGGCGACTTTGGAGACTCCCACTGCAAAGATCGCATCAACTTTGGAAGGATCCACCGCAATCCCTTCACTAGAAATCACATGACCGAGAAAATCGACCCTTTTCAACCAAAACTCACACTTGGGCAAACTTGGCATATAACTTTCGACTCCTCGAATTTCTAACACCAACCTCGGATGTTCCGCGTGCTCCTTTCTCGACTTAGAGTAAATCGAATGTCATCAATGAAGACCACCACAAACTTGTCCAAGTACTCACGGAAAATTTGGTTCATGTATCCCATGAATACTCCCGCGCATTAGTCACACCGAAAGGCATAACGTAATACTCGTGAGTGCCCATATCTTGTCCCGAATGCCGCCTTCTTGAACATCTTCATCCTTGACCTTGATCCGGTGATAACCGACCTTAAGTCAATCTTGCTAAATACTTTAGCACCCACTAATTGATCCATCAAGTCATCAATCCTCGAACGCGGTACTTATTCTTGATTGTAACTTTATTTAACTGCCGATAGTCTACACACAACCTCATACTACCATCTTTCTTTTTCACTAGCAACACTGGGGCTCCCCAAGGTGACACACTCGGTCTCACAAACTTCTTTTCTAACAAATCTTCAAGTTGCTTTTTCAATTCTGCCAACTCAGGTGCAGACATTCTATATGGTGCCATAGACACAGGCTTAGTGCCAGGAACCAGATCAATAGTAAACTCCACCTCTCTCTCTGGTGGTACATCGGGAATCTCATCGGGAACACCTCGTAAAACTCACGCACTCACGGCAATTCATCAATCTTCGCTTGGCTCTCAGCAGACAACGATGCTAATAGAGAAAACAGCTGAACCTCTTCTCTCATCATCCTGTGTAGCTGACCCGCAGATAGCAAACCCGACTTCTCTTCCGGCGAAGCAAAACTCACAGACCTTTCACGACAATTGATATGAACATGGTTATCAACTAACCAGTCCATACCCAGAATGACATCCATCCCCCTCAGTGGCAAACAGATCAGATCAACTAAAAATTCTCTACCATACATAGATACAGGGCATTTAGCACAAACAACGGAGGTAGTCACCGAACCCTTAGCTGGAGTATCGATAACCATCTCCCTCAACATATCAGATAGAACAAGGCTTAAGTTCTCAACACATGCAGCAACAATAAAACTATGGGTAGCACCAGTATCAACAATAGCAGCAAGTCAACATCCAATTTAGTAGAAATTTCGATCTCATCAACTCATCATAAGTAATATCAATTCATCAACAATATCTAACTCACAACACCCCATACAACTCTACCTATACCCAATTATGTTAAACGAAATGCTCACCCTTACCTTTAATATGAACGCTCCGGAATATGAATGAGAACACGTACACAAAACTACAGCAACTCAATCGAACGATCTTCTCCTTCTCCCTTGACAATTCGCGATCTCCTCCTCTATGATCAATGAAAACATCAACACCACGGAAATTAGAGATTAAGGCTACATCATTAGGAAAAAGGAGAGAGAACGATAATGAACGATTGAGAGCTCTTACCTAACGAACTTGAGACGATTCCTTCCTTCCTCTTCTTCTTAGCGCTGAGCTCTCTCTTCTCACTCTCTCTCGGTTTTGTTTTCTTTCTCGATGCAAGGAGTGAGGGGCCAACCCTAACCCCTTAGCTTCGTGAGTCTCGGGAGCGCCTAGCTATTGGGCTTGGGCTTCCTGGGCCATTCTTCACCACCCCCGAGTTGCCAACATTACCTCCAATACTCGTTCCACTTCCTGAACCACGCCCATCATTTTAATTAATTTAATCACGTTTCCAATAAAATCAATAATTCAATTAAATGATTTAATTCAATTATTTTTCGGGGTGTTACACTAGACGTTATAACGTCTAATGCAGACGTTGCCACGTCTGAACCCCCTGAAGCAAAAGCTTGGACAAAAAGGTATGAATCTTTGGGTCAAGAAGAATCAAATCTCAAGAAGAACGTGTCCTCCATTAAAGAACCACCTACCTTGGAATTGAAGGTGTTACCTGAGCATTTAAAGTATGTCTTTTTAGGGGAAAATGATTCCCTACCTGTGATCATTTCTTCTAAACTCTCCCAAGAGCAAGAGTATGATCTCATTACTACCCTGAAGAGACATAAGAAAGCAATTGGCTGGCAAATGGCCGACATCAAAGGTATCAGTCCCACAATCTGTATGCATAGAATTGTCTTGGAAGAGAATGCCAAGAATAGCATTGAAGGGCAAAGGAGATTGAACCCGATAATGAAGGAGGTGGTAAAGAAAGAGATCATCAAGTGGTTAGACGCAGGAATCATCTACCCTATTAGTGATAGCTCATGGGTGAGCCCAGTACAGTGTGTGCCAAAGAAGGGTGGAGTTACTGTGGTAACAAATGATAAAAATGAGCTAATTCCAACAAGGACAGTAACAGGTTGAAGGATATGCATGGATTATAGGAAGCTAAACAAAGCAACTAAGAATGATCATTTCCCTCTTCCATTCATTGATCAGATTCTAGACAGGCTTGCATGCAAGGATTTTTATTGTTTTCTTGATGGTTATTCAGGCTATAACCAGATAGCCATAGCTCCTGAAGATCAAGAAAAGACAACATTCACTTGTCCTTATGGTACCTTTGCTTTCAGAAGGATGCCATTTGGGCTGTGCAATGCACCTGCAACATTTCAAAGGTGCATGATGGCTTTATTTTCTGATTTCATTGAGAATTCCATGGAAGTCTTTATGGACGATTTCTTAGTCTATGGAGATTCATACAAGGCATGCCTGGATAACTTGGAAGAAGTTCCGGTAAGATGTGAAGAAACCAACCTAGTTCTCAACTGGGAAAAATGCCACTTCATGGTACAAGAAGGAATAATGTTGGGGCACAGAATCTCAAAGAAAGGATTAGAGGTAGACAGAGCAAAGATTGATGTTATTGACAAGCTACCTCCACCAACAACTATAGGGGGGGTCAGGTTTTTAGGACACGCAGTGGTTTTCTGAGAAAGATTCATCAAGGACTTTTCAAAGATTTCAAAACCCCTGTGTCTGCTATTGCAACGTGACAACGTCTTCAACTTTGATGAACAATGTCATAAAGCATTCAAGAAACTGAAGACTGCCTTAGTGACTGCTCCAGTAATAGTCACTCTTGATTGGTCTAAGCCATTCGAGTTGATGTGTGATGCAAGTGATTATGCAGTTGGAGCTATCTTAGGGCAAAGGTATGGTAAAATTTTTCATTCTATTTATTATGCCAGTAAAACCTTAGATGATGCTCAATTAAATTACACTGTGACTGAAAAAGAGCTTTTGGCTGTTGTTTTTGCTTTTGATAAGTTTAGATCTTACTTAGTGGGTGCAAAAGTTATTGTTTTTACTGATCATTCAGCCATTAAGTATTTAATTGCTAAAAAAGATGCAAAGCCAAGGCTTATTAGATGGGTTCTCCTCCTCCAAGAATTTGACTTGGAAATACGTGATAAAAGGGGGTGGAGAACCAAGTAGTGATCATCTTTCGGGCTTGAGAATGTTGATGTAGGTGCAGTGAAGAAGAGATAAGAGAAAATTCACGATGAGAGATCATTGTTATCGTGAGCCCACGTGGGTTGAAGACGTTACCACGTCTATGGCAATTTCGTCAAACGTTATAACGTCTGATACTACTGCACCATGGTATGCTGATATAGTAAACTTTCTTGTTAGCAAGATTGTGCCTGTAGGCTTCAACTACCAGCAGAAGAAGAAATTCTTCCACACTATAAAGCAATATTTCTGGGATGAGCCTTACTTGTACAAATTGTGCCCAGATCAGTTACTAAGAAGGTGTCTTGCTGAGGAAGAACAACTCCATGTGTTACAACAATGTCATTCAGCACCTTATGGTGGACATTTTGGAGGTACCAGAACGGTTGCAAAGATCCTACAATCAGGCTACTATTGGCCAACACTATTCAAGGATGCACATGAGCTAGTAAAGAACTGTGACAAGTGCCAAAGGACAGGAAATATATCAAGCAAGCAGGAAATGCCACTCACAAACATTCTGGAAGTTGAGTTGTTTGATGTATGGGGAATGGATTTCATGGGACCATTTCCAAAGCCTCATGGGAATCTATATATTCTGGTAGCAGTGGATTATGTGTCAAAATGGGTTGAAGCTGTGGCATTACCCAACAATGAAGCCAAATCAGTTAGCAAGTTCCTTAAAAAGAATATATTCACAAGGTTTGGCACCCCAAGAGCCATAATCAGCGATGAAGGTTCTCATTTCTACAACAAGCTAATTGAGAACACATTGGCTAAGTATGGAGTGAAACACAAAGTTGCTACACTTATCACCCACAAACCAAAGGCTGCAGCGAGAGATCTCCAACAGAGAAATCAAGAGAATACTTGAGAAGATGGTTGGTCCCAATAGAAAGGAATGGTCATTACACTTGGATGATGCATTGTGGGCTTACAGAACAGCATACAAAACACCATTGGGCATGTCCCCTTACAAGCTAGTCTATGGTAAGGCATGTCATCTACCAATTGAGCTCCAACATAAGGCCCATTGGGCATTGAAACAATTAAACTTGGATCATGCAAAGGCTGGTGAAGCAAGATTACTACAATTAAATGAGCTAGAAGAGTTCAGACACCATGCCTATGAAAATTCAGCAATATACAAGGAAAAGACCAAGAAGTGGCATGACCAAAGAATTCAAAGGAGTGAGTTGGTAGAAGGACAACAGGTGTTGCTATTTAATTCAAGGCTAAAGTTGTTCCCAGGAAAGTTAAAGTCAAGGTGGTCAGGTCCTTTCAAATTGATGAAAATCTATCCTTATGGTGCTGTGGACTTATTTGATGAAAAGACCAACACCATGTTCAAAGTTAATGGCCAACGTGTGAAGCAGTATCATGGAGAGCATGTAGAAAGGGACAAGACTCAATTGTCCTTCAACAACCCTTGAAATTAAAAGGAAAAAAGTCTGGCTGAAACTCTTAAAGCAAGCGCTCTTGGGAGGCAACCCAATGATTTTTGATTAACCAACAATTTTTGTGTCTTTTAATTTTTGTTTTGTAGGAAGAAAGGATGGAGAAAGGAAAAAGTCAGGGTGGTAGACGTTATAACGTCTCAGTGTACACTAGACGTTGGCACGTCTGTTAGCTGGGCAGGGTTGAAAGCGGTCAAGGCAGATTTAAACTAAGTCAAAATGCACAAGTGATGACGTGGCATAAATCATTTCCCTCTACAACACAAACGTGGTAACTGACCACGACGTCATCTCCCCTCCCTAACTTGTCTAATCAACGGTTACTTTTCTCCATTACTCCACTCCACCATTTCTCAACTCCCCATAACCATTTCCCCATAAAATCTAGCCGGTTACCATTATCACACACACCTTCAACCTTTCTCTAATCTCTCTCTCTCTGAAACCACAACCTCTCCCTTTTCTTCCTCAGAAACCTAAAATTTCAAAAATCACCCATTCCCTTCCAAGACATCTTTCGCTACCACCATGACAAAACTCAAACAATCTGCTGCCAAATCCTCTGGAAAGGGCAAAAATGTTGACCTAAGCTCGTCCTCAGCCCCAATCCCAGAAACACCCAACCCATCAAAGAAGAAAGCCCTGCTTCCAGAAAGGGGTTTCAGCCTTGAAAGCCCAAATGTGATTTCCTTGCAACCGTCACGGCGTTAGGTTGGCAAAAATTCATTGTGCACAGAAAGGAGTATATCGCCACATTGGTTCATGATTTCTACAAAGGAATCGTTGAAAGACCTGAAGGAGAGCTTTCAATCATTTCAAAGGTGCGAGGAGAAGAAGTGAAGTTTGGTGTGATAGTGATCAACGATTACTTTGGCTTAGGGTATTATGGAAAAGTCAGGAGACAAAGCAAAAACTTATGGATTGGGTGAAATGGAGGCAATCAAGGAAAGAATTTGTGTAGAAGGTGTTGTGTGGGAGCGAAGTGGCGAGCATGGAAGTGAGTTTAAAATTCTGAAGAGGTATTTGTGTGATGAAGCCAATACTTGGTTTCATTTCATAAGGCATTGCCTAATACCTACCTCCCACACCTCCTGGGTAGACAAGGAAAGGCTTATTGTGATTGATGCAATCATGGCAAAGGACAAGATTGAAGTTGGTAAGCTGATCAATCGAGAATTGAACAAGTGGAAGAATAGGAAAGATGGATATCTGTATTTCCCCTGCATGATTATTGATCTGTGCATGGAGGCTGGGGTAGAAATTGAAGCTTCAGAACTGAGGGAACAACCTCAAGGCCCTTTCTCAACAAAGTTCAACCCGTGGTGAAAGTCGTAGGAACTTCAATTCAGAGACACACGGGCGTTGCAACGTCCGTGGAGCGCTGCAGAATACCTTGGAAAAATTTGTCAAAGATCAGTTTGAATGGCAGAAGAAGGTATTTGCCCAAATGTCTAAAGGAAAGATGGTAATTGAGGAGCCTGTGCTACCTGGCTGGATGCAAGAAGAGAATGAAGATGATGTGCCCTTGTCAACAATCCAAAGAAGGGCAGTGAAGAAGGAAAGGGCCAAAAGAGCAAGAAGCCCAGCAAAAAGAAAGAGTCCAGCAAAGAAGCAGAAATAGGTAAGTAGCGAGGAAGAATTTAATTCCACTGACTTAGATGATATTAGTGATGTTGATGCAGATGAATCGAGGAAGGTGAGTATGGAGATAATCAGTGAGGAAGAGGAAGAGGAAAGTCCTGAAGAGAAAGGCAGTTCAAGTGAGAAAACCATGAGTGATTCCCCAACAAACCAAACAGTCAAGGAACCAACTAAGAAAGCAGCTAGCCCTAAACCACCATCACCACAAGCCACACAATCACCACCTCCAAAGACAAGAACCATCCACCCATGATCAGAGCACTCCCAAAACTCCACAATCCAAAGCCCAAGACCAACCAATTCCACAACCACCCCCACCCCAACCTAAACCTGAGAAGCAACCATCAACCCAGAAAGTGCAGGAAGGAGACGTGGCGACGTCTGAGGCAACACATATAGGAAGCAACCCAGACTCACAGCCCATTTCCCCACCCAAGAAAACAAGAATGAAGAGTGTGCCCACCCATAACCCTTTTGGAAGAAAGAAAAGGCAAGAGTTAGCAGCTGCAACTCAAGAAGGCAAAGTGAGTGGAGAGCAAGAGCAAGTTGAAGCCCCCACAACAAAAAGGCAAAAGCTACCAAAGAAGAGAAAGGTCGAGTGCCACGTGGAAGCGACCCTTCGCTACTAGTGCAAAGATTTGTTACCGCTAGTGGTTCTGCGAAGCCCTTCCCCGCCATTCTTTGAAGAAGGACCTACAAGACGTTATAACGTCTGTGAAAAAGAGAGGGCGCAGCTAAACTTGCAGAATTGCAAGTGATGAAAGAACGTGAAGCTGCATTGGAAAAGGTAAAAGAGCAGGCAATGGAGGAGGCTACTCAGAAGTTGGCAGAGCATCTCTTGAAGCAAGCCCAGGAAAGAGTTGCTGATATTGGTGGATCATCAACAAACGTGGTAACGTCTAAAGAGCCAGAGGTGGAAAAAGCCCAGATGAACCCCAATGAAGCACTGCATGTCAATCCTGCTGACTTAGCGATGAAAATGTGGGAGGAGGCCAAGAAAAGGATTGCTGAAGCCTCTAGTGCAGCTGGTGCGAGCGTGGGAGAGAAAGGATCTGATGAAACAACAACAACAACCACCACCACAGAAGTAGGAGGAGAGAAACAGAAGAAGAACAAGAAGAAAGGAGCAGGTCAATCAGGAATTCCCACCAGACAGAGCGGAAGGCTCAGGTCTGGTGTTGCAAACAAGTAAGTTCACCCTTTAATTTTAGCAGTAGTTTTAATTTTTAGTTTTTAGTTTTTGTAGTTTATGTTTTATGTTCTGTTTGATTGTTCCTCCCCTATAAAAAAAAAACAAACAGATTTTCATCATTGAGCAGTGAGGACACTACTCAACCTTAAGTGTGGGGGGGGGGGGGAGAATCCCAATGTTTTAAGTTTTTGTTTCGTACAAGCATGAAAGCAAATGCAAGAGTAGTTTTTGGTTCTTACTCTGTCAAGCATTGAAAATAATTCTCTTTGGGCTAAAGCTAGTGATAAATGTGTATGTGTGAGTAACTAATGCATGATTAAATGAAAAGAATTGATTGCTGCTCCCACACAAACTCTGTTTTAAGGAAAAATCTAGTTAGTTAGGGAATACTTTGTGCTGAAGCTAGTTTTGGTAAACTATGGTGAAAGTAAAACTTGATTAAAAACCTAGAATAGCATTAGAAGCTAAGTTTGGGGGTGAATCAGGTTATACTAAGGCTGGGTGTGAAGACTGTAGGTGTAGTGTGAGTGCAACGTTGTAACGTCTACCCGTAACGTTATAACGTATGCCGTGTGTGTTGTGTTCTGTGTTGAACGTTACGACGTCTCACCTATAAACGTTGTAACGTCTACTCCAAAAAGAGTGTGTTGTTACAAATAAGTGGGAAATCCACATGTACTCTGTGTTTACTGTAACACCCAGAAACAAATGCCGAGCACTCCAAATAAATGTTAAAAAAAAAAAAAAAAAGAGAAGAACTCCAAAATGGAGCAAATAAAAGAGAGTTACTCAGTAATGAGGGGGTTGCAGTCATTTGCGTGTGTGAGTCAGAAATTAGTGCACTAACTTAGTCCTAGCACCCAAATAAGACCCTTTGTCATGCCTCAAATAAACCCTCAGTTCTTATGTGAAAATGTTAGCCTATCCTTTGTTTTGAAAGATGTTTTGTTGTCACCAACTGGAAACCACTCTTTCATAGGCTAAAGTAGTTTCTGAACCTAGCTAGAGATAAAATTAATGCAGAGATCACACACTCACTTTGGGCTGTAATGAATCTGAAATCTAATTGTGCATTGGTGTGTGAGTGTGTGGAGAATTAGCCCCTTGAGAATGGATTTTTAATCTGTTGGCTGAGTAGAATGTAACCTGCTAGTGTAGTTGATATCATGCATTTCTGTTAAATGTAGTTGCCTTGATTGCTTGAGGACAAGCAATGATTTAAGTTTGGGAGTGTGATAACTCATATTTATATGAGTTAATCATACTCATTCAAAGAATAAATCATGCAAGTTCTCTAGCAATACAAGGTTAATTTAATTAGTCTTATGTTAGTTTCTTATCTCTTAGTTAGTTAGAAGTGAAAGTGATAAATCTGTGCATTTTGGCACCAAGCGGTGCCTTTGAGAGCGTTTTGATGTTTCTTGTGCTTGTGCAGTAAAAGTGCTGAACGTGACCACGTCCCTCACCACGTCTATAGAAGAGCAGCAGAGCAAGGGTGAAAGATCTTAATTTTGGCACGCTAGTAATGATGGTCAAAGATATAAAAAGTCAGAAGATCTTCTATTCCCCATGAGCTGACAAGGATGACGCACTGTAGCACTGTACAGTGTCAGTCAGAAGAGGAAACAGACTTGGTAGGTGGGCAAGTGACATCAGCAACACGTGAGCAAGGTGGCTATTTAATGAAGACTCAACTCTCTCTCAACAGAGGCTCATACACTCACTCTCTCACTTCACTCCAGTTCATCCTTTCATCCTCCACCCTCATCAATCTTAGAGAAAGTGTTGTAAAGAAGTTCTGGAAACAGACTTCTGCATTTTGCTTTTCTGAACTTTTATTTTATTTTCTGCATAACTCACTCTTTGTGAGGCTCGGGCGTTATAACGCCTCTACACAGCGTACATCTTTGAAGAGTTACTTAGGTGTATCTTTTGCACTTAGTTTCTTTTCTTTTATGTATGGTATTTGGATTTCAATTCATTATCATTCTGTAAAGATGCTCAGCATGAGCTAAACACTTTGTAGTTGGGTTGTTGTTTTGCTTGTAACGAATTTCTAGTTTAATGTTATAAAGTATTGACGTTTAATGTTTTAAATCTTTGCGTAACAATATTTCCAAACTTGTTTTGAGGTTGGCCTCTTGAAATAGGTAGATTCATAGGTGCAGACATGGTCTATGAAAAGAACTCAAAGATTTATATGAACGAAAAGGTGCACTAAAGACATTTAGGCATTTTTATCTAAGTCTAGACATAGAACGGATAATAGTTCATAGAACATTGTTGTGGGTACCTAAAATACAGGAGTGGGCCTATTTAGAACCTAGACATAGGACCTCTTATACTTGAAGCTCTGACGTTTTGTGACTGAAAAGCACAGCTCTTTTGCAACAGCGTTCAAACGTTATAACGTCTATACTGAGAATAGCATTTATACGTAATAACGTGTAAACATTATAACGTCTAACTAGAAAGGATTTACTTGCATGCAACAATCCAACTCACTCTCATCCATATTTACACCCAACATTTGTTTACTTGTTTTATTTATATTCTTAGCATTAAAACCAACTCCTAGTGTCGATTTGTTACTTGGTTCTCTTGTGTTTTGAAACTTGAACTTTGAAAGCAAACCAATCCTCGTGGGAACGATCTCTTACTTAAAACCACTTTATTACTTGTACGACGTGTATACTTGCACTGATATTGCGACTACAACACGAACGCAACAGCTGGCGGGCTAAGGCTTGATTCGTTGACCTTAAATAGAGCCATTAGCGGCCGGGTCACCTTGAGCATTAGGTCGCGATCTCTTGGGATGTGTGGTTGCTGCCACGCCAGGTCGCGGTCTGTTTGTAGCTTTTGGCACTAGGTCGCTCGGGACCAAGAATTATCTTGGGGTCGCTGCCCCCTGTGTGGGTGCTCTGACCATTTTTGAGTTGACTTCTGTCATTAATACTGAAACGACAAGTGTTTTGATGTTCACGCTTTCTGAGGCAACACTTGGAGTCGAGCTACCTGTACGAGATAGGGTCGAAGGGCGCTCGCAAAGAGGCGGTCTCCTTCAAGAACCGCACCCAGTACAATTTCTTCAAGCCTTTCATGGAATCTTTGCCAAGTGGGTGGAAAAAAGATTTCTTCTAGGTCGTCCCCTATACAAATGAGTCGCTTCGAGGGGTGGCCCAACTGGCAGAGGATAATAGTGCAGGGACGCCTCTTTTTCCGACCTTGTGGTCCTATGATCATTTCTTGAAGAAGCCTAGCGAGTATTCTTACAAGGAAATTGAGCTTGCCGACCTGGAAATTGGGACGATCCATAGGCTGAGGAGGATTGCCTCCCTTGTTCCCGGAGGCCGTATCAAAATGAAGAAGATAGTGGGCGCGAGAGGCAATCATGCCATTAAGGCCGCCTTGGTGGGGTCGCCTTCAAGTTCGAGAGAGGATTGGTAAACGAGGCCACTCCAACGGCGATCCTGCGAGAGGAAAAAACAGAAGAGCAGGAGTCATGGGCAGAGTCGGTCGACAAAAATTGACTTACTTGGCTTGGGCGACCAAGACTGTGCTCGCTTCAAAGAAGAGCCTTTTGAGGTGATGGCCGACGCAATGAAGGCCGCTGGCCTGCTGTTCAAGAAATATCAAGAAGAAGAGGCTGACTGACTAGCAGGTAGGCGAGTTTTCTATAAAGTTTCATATCTTGAAGACGACCTGTCGGATAAAAATTTTAAACCGAAGTCTGTCGTGGCTCAATTAACAGAGGTGAGGGAGGACCGAGATAGGTTGCTTAAGAGGATGGAAGAGCTCAAGCCAAAGGTCAAGTTGATCGCTGTCAACGAGCAAAAACTTAAGGAGGCTGAAAATCAGTTGGCAGCCGCTGTGGTCGCTCAAACTAGACCAAACAACAATGGTTTAGAGTGGCCGCACTACTAACTCTTTTTTTGAAAAATGGGATCATCACTAACAATCAAACGGCAACGGCGCGAGTGACTATTGATGACAACCGGTTTTTATTTTGATTATTGAAAAGGTTTTCGCAATTGAAGGGGAGCGTTTGTGAAGACCAAACAGCAACGGTTTAGAGTGGCCATACTAGTAGCTCCCACGGGAATGAAATTATCATCCACAATCAAACGGTAATGGCACGAGTGATCATCAATGACAATTAGTTTTGATTTTGATGTTTTTATGATTCGTTTTTGAAAAGTGTTTCGTTGGTTTGATTTGGGGAAAATGTTTTGATAACTTGGAAAAGAGTTCGCAATTGGATTGAGTGTTCGCGATGACCAAACAACAACGGTTTAGAGTGGTCATACTACTAACTCTTTTGAAAATGAAATTATCATTAACAACCAAACAGCAACGGCGCGAGTGATCATTAATGATAATTGGTTTTGTTTTAGGTTTTTGATGCAAAGAGGTTTTTGAAATGGAGATTGTCACTAACGAGTAACAACTCATGCAAGTTACAAATGCATACTCACAAACATCCAAGGACAAGCATACCAATTCAAGCCAATTAATCAAATCATTTGTGATTCAAATCAAATTCTAAAATGCGATTGTGTGTGTGTGGAATGGGATGGGAATTGTTACTAACGAATAACAATCTCTTGTGATAGCTTATGTTCTTGTAATGAAGGATATTACTAACGAGTAATCCTTCATTATATGCTTGTGGAAATCCTATAATGAGAGTCACCACTAACGAGTAGCAATCTCATGTAAGAAGCAAAGTATTGGAAGAGGGAATGCACACAATCAACTTGAGAACATGACAGGCATCATAAACAATTTAATGCAATGTGACTAGAGGTATAGAATGATCTAGGTTGCATGAATAAGTAAGCAAGAAACAAGATGCATGATCAGGTAAATGCATGGGTATGCGTCAAGGTTAAATTAACCTATCCTTTGCCATTACTTACATTAACAAGTGGGAATGTATCAAGTAGGCCTGGACAACGGGCGGGTACGGGCGGTTTCGGGCCCAAAACTCGCATCCGAACAAAACCGCGGTTTCCAAACACATGCCCAAATCCGCCCAATTTTTTTTCGGTTTTTGGGTTCGGTTCTACGGTTAGCGGGTTACACGGTTGGGTAGCATCGGGTTTCATCAACACCAAAAACTTACAAAAACAGATAAAAAAACTTCTTCAAGAAAGAGTACTCGAGATCTAAACATAAAATGTGAATTTTTTACAAGTCAAACATGTAATCATAGGGAAAGAATGATCTTTATACTCATAACTGATTTACGAGAGAGGAAAAATGTTAACTTTGATTTACGAAAAAAAAAAAAGGAACAATCTTTTCCACTATCGTTACAGTATCCTTTTTCGCACCTTCATCGTCGTTGTTATTGTAACCGATTCTTGAGAGATCTTCGATTCTTCGAGAGATCGAGATTTTGGATACCGTAGCCTTAGTCGTCCCTCGTCAACACCGTGGTCTCTATCGTCGTTGTAGTTTCTTTGTCGTTGCGAGAGATGAGAAATGTCACGGAGAAGAGAGGTTTGTTGGGTTGGGAAACGATGAGGATTAGAGAAGTTCTTGATAGAAATTGAGAGAGAAGTGAGGTGGAAGATGAGATTAGATGAGTTGAAATTGAGAGAGAAGTGAGGTGGAAGATGAGTTGAAGATGAGAGAACTGAGGCAAAAACAATCGAGATTAGGTGTGTGAGAGAGAGGGGGCAAGTGCCGCACTGCACGTGTGGAGAGATTTGACTCCACTTTGTTTGCAAAAATATTTCACCAAGCGGATCAGTTATTTTCGGTGATTTTTGTTCACCCGACCGCCCAATTTAACCCAAATGTAACCAATCTGTACCCAATTTAACCCAATTTAAACCATTTGGACCCATTTTTGGACTCGGTTTTTTTCGGGCCTGCGGGTATTTTTGCGGGCCGGGTTTTTTGTCCAGGCCTAGTATCAAGACTAGAATTAGTCCATCCCTTGCCAAAACCTACACAAACTCCAAGAACAAACACCACCATTGCAAGTGAGTATGCATCAAGGTTAGGACAACCTATCCTTTGCAAAACCTACACAAAATTAACCCTAAATTACATTCACACAAACATTTCAAGGCGAATGCCATCATAGGCCAAATTGGCCTTCAAGCATTCACGCAAGGAAACCTAAATTTGCATCTTCATAGTCATTAAGAAAAAAAGGAGATTGAATCCTTCCTAGGTAATCCTCCTCACTTAAATCAAGGTGCATTAGGCACAAGTGAGAGTTACTTTACCAATCATCAATCTAAGACAAGTGATAAAATAATTCATAAGAATAAGCGACAACATAAACTAAAAGGGGAATTGAATCACTTAGAGCAATCTTCATCACTTAGAACAAAGTGCACTAGGCACAAATGAGAATCTCTTTGCCTATCATCAATTTGAACAACACTTAAAAAAAAGGTTGAATCATATAGAACAATCCTCATCACTTTAAGCAAGGTGCACTAGGCACAAGTGAGAGTCATATTGCTTATCATCAATTTGAACAACACCTAAACTAAAAAAGGTTGAATCATATAGAACAATCCTCATCACTTTGAACAAAGTGCACTAGGCACAAGTGAGAGTCATATTGCCTATCATCAATTTGAACAACACCCAAACTAAAAAAGGTTGAATCATATAGAACAATCCTTATCACTTTAAGCAAGGTGCACTAGGCACAAGTGAGAGTCATATTGCCTATCATCAATTTGAACAACACCTAAACTAAAAAAGGTTGAATCATATAGAACAATCCTCATCACTTTAAGAAAGGTGCACTAGGCACAAGTGAGAGTCATATTGCCTATCATCAATTTGAACAATAAGCAAACACATAAACTACAAAAAAAGTGTTGAATCACATAGAGCAATCCTCATCACTTTAAGCAATGTGCACTAGGCACAAGTGAGAGTCATATTGCCTATCATCAACTTAAAATGACAAGCAAGCATATAAACTACAAAAAAAAAGTGTTGAATCACATAGAGCAATCCTCATCACTTTAAGCAATGTGCACTACGCACAAATGAGAGTCATATTGCCTATCATCAACTTAAAATGACAAGCAAACATATGAAAAACCCAAATACATAACCAAAAATCCATTTATTTTGAAAAGCAAGTGAGATAATATAGGAAAACAAGCTAGACTACAATTTTTGGTAAAGGTTCATGTGATTAGGCAAAGAAATGCACAAAACAAACATAAAACCTATTTCTTTATGAGTATGCGAAATACAACATGCCATAAAACAACATTTTATTTCATGAAAGGCAAGGATTAAGATCCAAATCAACACAAATCAACAATTATTCAACGGGGAGAAGTACCATAAGCACCCAAGCCTCCCTAAGTGCTTGTCAGAGTGCTTATGACACTTCTCACCAACAACAATCAACAATATGAGAATATGAGGAAAGACTCAAATATCATGCAAGGTTTTAAGGATTACCTTAGCTGTATGCTAGAAAGTGAGATGAGAAGTTGAAACTAGACACAAATCAACAAAACTCCAATGTTCTTCAAAGAAGTACCCACTTGATGATGATGCTTGAACTTTGAATGAGAAATGGAAGGAGTATGTGAAAGAGGGATGCAAATGAGGTGGAGTAGTGGTGTTTGGGTGGAAGGAAGTGAAGAAGATGGGTGGAGGAGAGGTGATGGTGGCTACGGTTTTGGAGAGGGGGAGGAGAGGGGTGAGTTGTGTGTTAGGGTTTTTTAGTGTAGGAAAATGGGAAGGTTGATTTGAGATGAAAGAAAAAAAACAAGATGTAGTGAGGGAGAGGAGAAGAGGGCTACGGTTTTGGAGAGGGGGAGGAGAGGGGTGAGTTGTGTGTGTGAGAAAAATGAGAGGCAAAAGATCCTTAGGTGTGAAAATGAGAGGGTATTTATAGAGTTGTTTTAGGTGTAGGGGTAATTATGTCATTGTTCCTTACTAGGTGCTCTAGGATTGGGTTTTGAATTTGAATGAAGGGCTAGGATTAGAGATCACTTGGATTGTGGGTAGTGAGAAAACACAAGAATGAGAGTGAGGGGGAGAGTTTCTATGAAAAACTTGTCTTATTTTGGGGTCAAGGGTATAATTGAGATGGAATGTTACCAAAGAGGAAATTTTGTGTTTTCTTGTGAAGAGGTGAGTGTAAATGGGTGGGGTAATTTACAAAAGAGGACTTGTTTTTGGTATTTTGTCTTATTGAAGACACTTCCCTTTTTTTTAGTTTTGAATTTTTGGGCATGGAAGTGAAGGTGCACTTATTAAAAAGTGTCACATATTTTTGAGCACTCTAAAATATTCCCTCTCATGGGGAAAATGCATTTTTAATTATTTTGGATTAGGATTTTCTTTCCAAAAATTATACAAAAATTATTCTTGGTAGGGTAACATGTATGCCACGTCCTTGACCTGGTCTTGGTCCAAAAATAATTAATTTGCTTTTATTTAAATGCCCAAAAATGCAAAAATATGCACTATTTTATTTTCTAAAAATTAAGAAAAATGTTTTTGGATGCCAAAATTAATAATGATCAATAAATGGCCTTTTGAAAATAAAAACACGTGCCAAATGACAAGGGCGCAGGCGGCGCTCACGCGATTCTGATCGGCGTGCGCGCGTAATTCAAATAAAAATGCGAAATAGGGGATGAATAGACATAAATGCACAAATCCACTATTTTCGACACATTATGAATTACCTTCTTGCTTTATCCCTGGCTGCTTCGATGGCCTGTTTTGCCATGGCCTTTCCTTTTGATTGGGTAGGTTGCCCCCCAGACCTCTCTTCAGGTCGCTCGACAACTTCAGCTCTAACATACTTGCTCAACTTACCCTTCTGAATGAGGTCTTCAATATCGTCCTTCGGGGTCATGCAATCATTGGTGTCATGTCCCTTACTTTTGTGATACCTGCAGTACTTTCTGGTCGACTGGCCACCCTTCTTGAGAACAAGGCACTAGTGCAGAAAAGACATTTAGCATCGGTTATTTTGCACATTTAGCATCGGTTATCTGTCGATGCTAATTCGACCGATACTAAATGTCTGACATTTAGCATCGGTTAAATAACCGATGCTAAATGTAACTTTTAGCATCAGATTTTCAAAAAACCGATGTTAAATGACATTTTTTTAGTGTTTTTTATGTCTTGAAAACATACTATTAGCATCGGTTATTTAAATAACCGATGCTAAAGGTCGATCTTGGTCACTTTTAGCAACGGTCATCCATAATAACCGATGCTAAATGACGTTTTTTTTTATGTTTTTTATGTCTTGAAAACATACTATTAGCATCGGTTATTTAAATAACCGACACTAAAGGTCCATCTTGGTGACTTTTAGCAACGGTCATCTATAATAACCGATGTTAAATGACGTTTTTTTGGTATTTTTTATGTCTTGAAAACATACTATTAGCATCGGTTATTTAAATAACCGATACTAAAGGTCCAACTTGGTGACTTTTAGCGCGGTCATCCATAATAACCGATGCTAAAAGTCCATCTTAATGACTTTTAGCAACGGTTATCCTTCATAACCGATGCTAAAGGTCCATTTTTGGTGACTTTTAGCAACGGTCATCTTAAATAACCGATGCTAAATTCCTTGTTTATTTTTTTGGTTTTTTTTTTATATTTTTAATTCGCACCAGTAAACTTATTTATTTATTAAAACCTATTATACCAATCATTTCAGACAGCAACGCATTATATATCAAAATACTTCGAACAACATTAAAATTAGTATATTACATTTAGAAACTAAAAGAGCATGAGCAACAATGTTTTGTTCAAAATATGATGTAAAACTAGTCAGAATATAATGTTGCTCTGTATGATCATATCCAACAAAATATTACTAAAACACAAGTTAAACTAGTTAGAATATAATGTATCATGTTGCTCATGCATTTAAGCTTCAAGTAGAATTCCGCCCAAAAGTCGATTTAATCTCGGTAAGTTCCTCTTCACTGCATGCCTGTGGGTTTTCAAATACCTACAAGTTTCAAATTAGTTATTGATTAGAATCGACAATTTCAGCAACCAATACCAAATACCGATTTTACAGAGCACCAACACAGTGAGTGCAGTGCTAAAGCTATTAACAATGGCCAAGAAGGAAAGTTAAGACAGTGAAATGTGAAGAAAAATTACTAACACAAACATTTTCCTATTATCATGTACATTGATAAAATCATGCCAAAGTTTAGAAACCAAACAATTCCAGAATTCAATGAAATGTGAAGACAAATTTTATACCTTCTCCCAGTTATCAACAACACGGGACCTCACAATGGTTATCATAAACTTCATCACATAATACCCACAATGATATTCATTCGTTTGTATTGGCATCTACACAAGTGAATTAAAAGAGAATATTATATAATATATATATATATATATATCATATAGGAAACACTTTAAATTGAATCAACATAATATATTTTAAACTACTTACTATAGGGTACAACCATTGGTGGCCGATGTAGAATCTCCTTTGACAGGTCT
Source organism: Oxytropis ochrocephala (assembly GCA_020916435.1). Classification (NCBI taxonomy): domain Eukaryota; kingdom Viridiplantae; phylum Streptophyta; class Magnoliopsida; order Fabales; family Fabaceae; genus Oxytropis; species Oxytropis ochrocephala. Next base: position 81,787,006 of record CM037090.1, read on the forward strand.
AACAACATAACAATAACAATATATATAAATTAGTAATACACACTCAATCTTTTAACTCAAAATTTTTACAACTCTAAAATGATTTGGTCAAGTTCGGGTTTTGACTTACTTGCTAAACATATCTCTCGATTGATTTTTTGGTTGGCGAGATAAGGAACACATCCACACCACAAAGATTTTTCTTCTGGGAGTAGGATAACCAGTTGCCAATGATTGTTACAACATTGGCAAACATATATAAATGGAGCGAAATAAGAAACAAACAAAGGAATATTTATTACCAATTCGTTCAAATATCCAATCACGTACCCATTGCAAAATGGAGCGAAATATACTTCCTTATTAGTGGCCCATGAATGTTGAATATGTTCTTGAATAATATTCATAGAAAAATTTCTCAAGTTCATCATATGTGGACACAAAAATACATATATGTCATTGATACCCCTTTCAACACATTAGCGTCTGAGATATCTAGTCACACGTAAGAAAAACTATCAAATTGATTAATATATGTAGAAACACGAGAAATCTATATAATGAAATAAACTTTACTACTTACGTGCACCATATGCTCAAGTGGCCTAACTCAAGCCACTCTTTATCAGAAACCATGTCAGAGATCTCTTTGAAGGAGACAAAGCAAACAGTTTTGTCATGGTTCAATTGTATCTTGACATGTCTATCCTCTGCTCCTCCCTTATCTTCATATGCGATATCGAGGATCTTTTTCAAGAAATCGATTTTGACCTCTTTCTCCTCCACATGAGATGGTGAGTAGCTAGCCTTAGATCCAATAGTAGTCATGGGAGAGGAACTCGAGCGACCGCATTTTGACCTCCTCCAAATGAGATGGTGTGCTGAATAATTAAAACATACATATAATTCAATAAACTATATGAAACCACATACCTAGTTCACCTAACAACAAATATACTCAAGCACAGTTATTTTGGTCAAGAAAAATAAATGTGGTCAAGAAAAAGAAAGAACTCGTTCAGCAGTTTATCTGGCCATACATATACTGTTATAACTACAAATTAGTTTCCATATACCTCTGCTAACGCCTGCCGAACGCGGTCTTGCACCATCTTTTCCACGCTCTCCATGATTTCTTTTTTGAACGTCATTGTGTCAACTTCTGAGTTACTCGAGGGGCAATAAAGAACCGGTCCAAAGTATTTCTTTAGCCCGACACCTTTCCCAGCTCCGCGACAACGACCGGGATGCTCAGGTGTTCCAATGGCAGCGGTCAAAATATCATTCTTTCCTCGCGGAATGAAAGATCCTTGGCTAGTCATAACGGTAAGTTCATTCTACAAAAAAAACATGTTCACAGACAATAATCACAACATGTTAGACAGCATGTGAAATCTGTATAATTAGAAACACCCAACAGATAAAATTTTGACTTGCAATCTTAGATGCAACTGATGCTGACTCCTTGGATATATAAGATCCAGACTTCATTTTGCGTCCAGCCTTCCACAACTCATGTCGCTCTGGAGATGTAGGCTCCACCACCAAATCAGTATCACCAGACTCCTCCTGGATTTTTCTAATCTTCTTTTCTTTCAGGTCTTGCTTCACCTTTTTATAACCTCCTTGCCCCATTGTGTGTTTGTGTTTATTTTTTTGACATTCTACGCAGCTTCTCTCTTAGCCTGTTACAAATAACAAACAACACCACATATATAACAAATCCAAAATAGTTAAGAAACTAAAAAATTTGTGGTTAAAGTAATACCACAAACTATGGAGTAGTGCGACTTTTAACAAATGCGGCCCATGTCTCAGTAGATATGTTACTATACTTGTAACAAGGAGTTGTTTCACCGTTTTTATCCCAATTGCCAAAAACATAAGTGGAGGTGAGCTTTGTCTTGAAGTGTCTCCAAGCCTCATTGATTTGAGACGTCCACTTGTTCTTGAATGTGTCATCCTCGGGAACATCAAAATGTTGCTTTACATCAGCCCAAACAAGTTCTTTTGTCTTAGCATCAATGTCACCCCAAGTCATTGGCAATATGCTTAATTTTGTTCGTGCAACCACCCCTAAATAGGTTTTGAATTTGTTTGCATATTAACTGATAAGCTCGCCTTTACTATCAAATTCCACTGTATATTTTTGACCGGTTGAGAGCCTAGAAGTGAAACGTTTTAATGATGTCGGACGTCTAGTAGCCTTTTTTGGAGGGTTGGCACTGGAATCATCCATGATATCTGTTAAGAAATAACAAAAAACTGTTAAGAAATGTTATCATCACAACATAGAACTCCACAAATTAAATGTCAACTAAATAACTAAATAGTACAATTCAATATCAATATCAATATCAATAATTAAATGTCCTCCACATCCAGCCCTTCAAATAGTACAATTCAATATCTTGCCAACTAAATAACTTAAACTTCAAAGTGTTCACTTATCTTAAAGTAACAACAAAGATGATAAACATTAGAAGCTACAGCCTTGATGAAAAAACAAAGTTAGTAAAAGTAAAAAAACGAAAGAAGTGTAAAAGTAAACAGAGTTAGGAACAAAACATACAACATTCATGCTGATCCACTAAGATAGTGCAATAGTTCTATACCATACATGATGCATTTCTACAAAACACAATACAACTACAAAAGTGTAATAGTAGGCATAAAGACACATCAACTAAAAATCACTTCTTTCCATAAGGACCAAACACAATACAACTACAAAAGTGTAAGTAGGCATAAAGACACATCCAATTGCCAAAAGGTATCGGAAATACACAATTCAAGAGTACATGTTCATAGGTTCCAAAAAAAAAGAGAACAAATCTTAACTCCTTCGTACAAAATCCCTTCATTATGATCATTGCGAGTGGCATGTTCATCGTCAACTTCGTTGTCATCAATTAAAGTAGGCACTTCATTTTCATCACTACCCATTTTTCCTTGCAGGACCACTGACCACTTTTTGTTAGAAGGATCTTTGACATAGAATACTTGTTTTGCTTGGTCAGCCATGATGAAATGTTCATCCTTATAATTTACCTTGTCAAGGTCCACTAGTGTTTATCCCATTTCGTCGGTACAGACACCACTATTGCTGTTAACCCACTTACATTTAAAAAGAGTCACTTGAAATTTGCAGTAATGAAGCACCCAAATCTCCTCAATGACTCCAAAATAAGCAATGGATGCGAGCCTGGGTTTAGTATCCTTTGAACTAGAGAAGTGCATTGCGGAAGCCATGACCATAACTCCACTGTTTTGCATGGTACTTTTGTCATCTTGTGATTTTGTGTAAAAGGAAAACTTGTTTATGTCGTACCCGCTCCAACAGTCGACATTAAAGCAAGGGTCATATGCTAACCATCTCAAAGCTGATTTAAACCAATCTATGAATGTGTCATTATGCTCCTTCAATAAATCTATTGCTTTCATTCGAGGGTTTTTGGCCTTGGGTAGTATTAATGGAAATACACAACTTTTATTGCATCACTAGTGGTAGCTTACATTGCATCTCAAATTGGTAATGATACTACTAAAACTTCTCTCTAAAATTTGAAATACACAACATAATGATACTACTTAAGCACAAGAAGGTGTTGGGTTGAGGCAATTTGAGAGAGAAGTTTTAGTAGTATCATTATGTTGTGTATTTCCATCAGGCTCCATAAGTCCCAATCCCATTCCAATACTACCCATATCTTCATTCAGATTACCACCCCCATTGGTAGATCAAGAGAAGTAAGGGACAATTTACCATTTGCATATTTGTGTTTCAAGCTATAATACTTAGGGTTTGAATTCTGCAATTTACCATTGGTGGCTGCTGAGACATTTGCATCTTGAAGACAAAGTTATAAGAACAACAAGTAGTCGAATATCTAATTGTAAAGGAAAGGTTCTTCCGAACTGCAGCGGATCACTTGCTAGTTATGCAACAGTTTTGAGGAATGCTTTAAGTCGCCAAGCAGCTAGATGCCATAGTAATCAGCAAAAAAATATTGCCAACATAGTTAAGAAAGAGAACCTACATAATAAGATAGAATTATTAAGAAAACGTTAAAAGCAATGACATAAATGAAAACAGTTTGATAGAGAGAGAAAGATCTAAATGAAGATATGAAGAAAAATAATTCAAGCTTGTGAAACTGATGAGTTGATGACCATCCATCTGGCAAGATCTAATAGATTTTCATCAATCAATAATACTCTTTAAAAATATCATCTAATTAAATTTCCCAACCGAGAGAATTCATCATAATGAAAGGATCAGAGAAAGATTTCGGATAAGGCGGAGATTGAAAGAGTTTGAGGAGAGGAGAGAGCAGAGAGATGAATGAGAACGAGAGATAACGCCATGGTGGAGAGGAAAGAGTGGTGGAGACAACGGCGTCTTGCGAGAACACACGCGGCGCGAGAGAGAGGCCAGCGAGGTTGAGAGATTCTCAGCGCGCAAGAGGAAGCTTTGTGCGTGGGTTTGCTCGCGAGAGAAGAAAGTCAAGAGTGAGAGAACGAGTATTTGAGTGAGAGAGAGAACGAGTTTACGAGAGTGTTAACGTGCGTTGAAAATAGAAAGGACCTTTAGTATCGGGTGTTAAAATACGATACTAAATGTGTTTGTAATACACATTTAGTATCGGTTGTTTTAACAACCGATACTAAAAGTCTGATGAAAATTGAAATTTGATTAAACAACCGGTTTGTGATACACATTTAGTATCGGTTGTTTAAACAACCGATGCTAAATGTAGGCGTGAAAATTGAAAACTTTCATTTAATTTCAAATTTGCCACCGCGTCCACATTTAGCATCGGCTGTTCAAACAACCGATACTAAATGGTGCTTTCTAAAGTCAATTTTGCACTAGTGAGGGGATCAGGTCGCTTCACCCCAACAAACTCGTTGTTTTGGCAGTCCATGTAGATCTGTGCTATGGGTGTGTTCAACCTCGTGAGTTGCTCATACTTCTTTGGTCGGGGTCCTTCTTGCCCTTCCTTGCTGCCAATGTCTCTTCGTAACCCATATGATCGTTGGCCCTCCGAAAGAACATGTTGAGGTCCGTATAATGGTTGAGAGTGAACTCCTCTGCAAACCTGTGGTTTGGTCTGATGCCACGTTTGAGGTACTTCAGCTTGTATTTATCTGATAGGTCGCGAATTGTCTCGGCCTCAGTATCGAAACGGTCTATATACTGCCTCAACGACTCATTGTCACCTTGAACGATCGTGTCCAAGTGTTCCTCGTACCGGTATTGGCAACGATTGGCCGTGTAATTGGCCAAGAATATCCCAATCAAGACTTCCCAAGAGGAAATAGTGTTGGGTCGCAGAGTCTCCCACCATTCCAATGTCTGCCCGTCGAGCGACTGAGGGAATAGTCGGCACTTCATCGTCGGCCCCAGCTCTCTGTAACTACAGTAGTTGTTGAAGTACCTGATGTGCTTATCTGGGTCTTCGCGACCATCAAACTTGTTCAAGTTGGGCGGCTTCCTCAGGTCCATTGGAATGTGATAACGTCGGATTTCTCTCGTAAATGGTCCCTGGTTGGTCGTGATTTCACTCGGCCCAAAAGGCTGCATAGCGAGGTATGCCTCCTTGGTTGGCATTCCGTAGAATCTACCACTGACCAGTTGACTATGTAACGACGACATTTGAGACGACTGCCCCCTGCGTCGCTCGGGTTCATGCTTCTTCGGTCGCTGGGAGACGTCTCTGATTTCACCATCACGATAGTTGTCCAACTCATCATACAAATTCCACGATCGACTTTTCGGCCTGCGGGAATCGGAGGACTCGCAAGAGGAATATCTTGTGAGCGAGCGGCCCGATTCAGGGTGATAACTGGAATCTGTGTTACCGTGTCGTGATCGTGATCCCGACGTTGACGGCTCAAAAATAGATTATTTGAGGACTGCCACCCAAATTATTAAATAGGAAAAATGAGAAAAACCTAACTAAATGGTTATTGGTCTGCGTAACTAGGTTGGATTCGGGAGTCGATTATGCATAAGGAAAGGCAGAAACTTAATTCCACTGCACCCCTAGTACATCTGTCAAAAGACAGTTACCCTAAATTTGATTGTGCAAATATTACTAAAATACTTATTTATTTGTTTACCCCATAAGAAAATTTTATTTTTGACTTGACAGAGAAGCACTGTAGGACGACCCTCTGGTGCAATGAGGGACTCAAAAGTCACGTAGTTCTTCCTGAAAATTTGTTGGTTGGTTGATTTTAATTTTGAAGGGGTTTAAGATCTAAGTTGTACAACTCGAGTCTCTTAAACCGGTGTTGCGGGATTGATAAGATGTAGATCTCAATCAAACCCATTTTTATTATTTTTATTAAAAATAGGGGGTTAAAGGAGAAAAGAATTGATTAGATTAAGAAAATTTAAGGTTGAGAGAAAAGGTTAATTTGTTGATTGAATTTTACTTTGTTGAAGGGTTTAGGACCAAGCTGTACAACTCGGGTCTCTTAAACCGGTGTTGTGGGTTTGATAAGATGTACACCTCGATCAAACCCACTTTTTATTATTTATTTATTTTAGTTTTTGAAGAAAGAAAACAATAATTTGTGTATTAAAAAATGATAAAACTAATAAATATTTAACTAGAAAACCATATACATAAATAAATAAATATACACAAAAATAAATAAATAAACAATAAATAAATGACAAAAATAAACAAATATGTACATAAACAAAAAAAGATAATAATAAAAATAAATAAATACAAGACCAACATTAACCCGATGAATGCCGAACCGGACGAAGCAGTCTGACCAAGTTAACCGCGAACCAGACTCTCGTCTGGTCCATTTTGACCCAGAACCGCAAATTCGCTTTGAGAACCGGAAAACCGACTCAAAATGTACTAAATGATCAAAGATAGGCTTTTAGTGAAATGGGCCGCAAAGGCTTGACGCAAAATATCACTTGACCCGCCAATGATCTCCCCCCCCCCCCTAATCTTCACCTCTCAACCTCTTTTATAGCCAATTGCTAGAGAGCTCTTGTTTCTCTCAAGCGATGTGGGACTAAAACGAGATAGAAAAGCAATTTCCGTTTAGAGAACACAATTTCCGTTTTTCTCAAACCTGTCACCGTAAAAATGCGATTCTGGATTCGTTAACCGTTGGATCGTCTTTTTTTTGACAGTAGGTTCGTGAGACATATATCTTCACTTTCACCGTTCGGATCGTAAAAAAGAGGTCTGAGGAGAGATAAATTACCTTCGCAATAGCTGCAGTTTTGGGTCCATTTTTTCTCAAACCTCTCACCGTAAAAGTGCGATTCCGTTGGTTAAACGTTGGATCGTCTTCATTTTTTTGTGAAAGAGTTTGTGGGACATATGTCTTCATTTTCACCGGTCGGATCGTCAAAAAGAGTTCTGAGGAGAGAGAAATTACCTTCGCATAGTAGCTAAAATCTAAAACCCGAAAATACGCAAAAAGTGACTATTTTTGTAATTTTTTCGAAAAAAGTGAAAAACACCGAAAAAATTGAGTGTTCACAGTGGTCATAGGAGCGAGAATGGCAACTGCGCACGTTCTTGCGAGCGGGTGATCTCCGCGCTACGACTCTGCTGAGAGATCGACAAGATGTGCCTCGCGGTGGCGGATGATAACTCTATTTTATATAGAGTTCATATGTTTATACTTAGTAAATTGCTCTCTTTCAAGTAAAGATAAGGAGTTTATATAGTATTTTCTGTGATATATGATAACTTGAGTGATTGACATGGTTATAGTTGTTAATAGGCCATTTTGGATATATTGTGGTATGTTTGATGTTTTTGTTCGGTCGATCTCTGAGATGCTCTTGCATTGATCCTGCACTAAATTTGCATCACTTGGAGAGAGAGCAGCTAGCCACTTGCACATCCACTTGCTCATCCACTTGCATGCTGACCTCCTGCTTGGTCCCCTAAAGCAAGACCACTTTATATTTCGGCGCCTACCATTCCCACATAGCCATAGGGATAGCTTTGAAGAGTCATCAACATAGGGACACATGTTCATATCTCATTGACCTCCCCTATACTCTTGATCAAAGATCTCAACTTGGGAACAACCTCTGAAAAGTAACTACAGTCAATCCTCTCAAGATTACTTCAACATGAAGGAAGGAAGCACCTCTGTATAAGACTATAAAAGGACCTCAAATCTTCATTTGGAAATATATCACAATCCATAAGTTAGATTCAAATTTCAATATACATAGTTAGTTTCTATTTTGTAAGAGGGAAAGGAAGGAATTAACAAATCCTCCTTACTTCGATTTCATAGTGTTTACATAGTGCTAAGGAGTAATGCTAGTGCATTGCTAGGAGACTTCATACAAAGAGCTTTAACTCGTGTAATTTCTATCTTGTTGTTTCTCTTTTGTGATTTCAATTATATAAACATGTTCTATTTAGTTTATATTTGCCTTGCAATGTCTATGTTGAGCTAAATCTCTCTTAGTTGGAATGTTCTAACCATTTAATGAGCTTTTAAGTAAGTATGATGCATGTATGTAATGTGTGCACTTTAGTTCTTGCTTGATAATATTTTCAACACTTATTTTGAGATTGATCACTTAGAATAAGTAGATTTGTAAGAGCAGACATGGCTTACAATTAAGAACTCAAGAACTAATATGGGTAAGTGTTTTACATAAAGGAAACTTTGTGAAAACCATGCTAACACTACGCCAGATTGGCTAAAAAAGAGCGCCACCATAAGCAGCGTTTTTTAATAAACGCCACCTATAGATGAAAAAGCATAGGGAATATTCAGCGTTTTTTGGAAAACGCTGCGTATTTGGATGACGAGAAAGGGTAATATTCAGCGTTTTTTGGCAAACGCTGCGTATTTGGATGACGAGAAAGGGTAATATTCAGCGTTTTTTGGCAAACGCTGCGTATTTGGATGACGAGAAAGGGTAATATTCAGCGTTTTTTGGCAAACGCTGGTTATTTGGATCAAGAGAAAGGGGAATATTCAGCGTTTTTTAGGCAAACGCTGGGTATTGGGTCACACGTTCTCCCAATACCCAGCGTTTTTAAGAAACGCTGAGTTTCTCTCTTTCACCTCACGCCTCCTTCACCTCACGCCTCTCCTCCTTCTCTGCTTTCTCCAACTCATCGAACCTCCTTCACCTCACGCCTCTCCTCTCCATTCTGCTTCACCTTCTCCTTCACCTTCTCCTTCCTTGACCTTCGCCCTCTTCTGCTTCACCTTCTCCTTCACCTCACGCCGCCGTCAACTCCTCCGCTTCCCCCTCTCCCTCTCTTCGTCTTCGTTTCTCAAATTGGGGGTGGAGAAAAAAGTAGATCTAAGAGATAAGCCGCCACCCTCCGACCACCGCGTCTGGGTTTGCGATTGCGCATCATATAAATACCAACCATCGAACATTGAGCGAGAGCTCCATCTCTCTTTCTCGTTTTCTCTCCTCACACACTCGACTCTCCCACTATCACTCTTTCAAAATCACCAATGGTCATTACCTTTTCGGATCTACACACGTAAGAGGTCTCAAATCCTCGATGAATTCCTCTCTGAAAGACTTATATTTCTAGGTAACACTAATCTCCTCTCACTCAATTTCTCTTTTAATCGTTCTTTCAATAAAAAAAATTGTTTTCTGTTATTGATTTTGAGATTTGGTTGTCTGAAATTCGAATTGGGGTTTTTCAATTTAGGGATCAATTGACTAAAGATGATATCAAAGTGTATCTTTCTTTTTTACGAAAAGCCAACCGATTCTTTTCTCAATCTTTGCTAAGTGAGTGCGATCTTTGAATCGTTCGAGTTGCTATTGATTTAGCTAGATAAACAAACAACTTTAATTCCTTTTGTTTTGGATTAGTTGGGTTTGGTGGTTAATGTGGTTATTAGTTGGGTTTTGATTTATGTTTTGGATTTTGGATTAATTGGTGCTGCTATTGCTTTGGATGTTTCTTGGTGGGTTTTGGTGTTTGGGATGTTTGGTTACACTTGTTTGTGGTGGTTGTCCTTTGACTTGGAATGGTTTTTCCATTGAAGCATTTTTTTGGATTGTGGGATTTTTCAAACTCTCTTTTGCCTCAGGGTCATGTTATGGTATGTATGTTAACAACTCTCTCTAAATATATCTATTTTCTTTTTGGTGTTAATCTATTAAATTAAGATTTAAGAGAATTTATTTATTTAATTAATGATATGTGCGGTTTAGAGAAGCGGTATTACGAATATTGTTACTAATGATAGGAAGTTGAAGAATGCAACGATTTGCCGTTGATGCCTTATCTGTTGGTGAGTTATTTGCTTGAGTTCTATAGTACTATCTTTGATTTTTTTGATTAAAAATATGATGTTTTTGTTTTGGTTTTGCAGTATGACTATTAATGGATGGGAGATGATGATTCCATTGGCTTTTTTTGCTGGTACTGGGTAAGTAAGATACTTGAATTGTTCTGCTGCTTTTAGATTGAAATTTATATTCCTAGTATTTTAGTAAGAAAACGGAAGAAAAACAAAAGGAATTAAAGTTGTTTGTTTATCTAGCTAAATCCTAGTATTTGACTGTCTGGTAAGCAGAAGAACAGAATACAAGCAGAAGAAAACGGAAGAAAAACAAAAGGAATTAAAGTTGTTTGTTTATAGGGGGGTTTGAATTTAACTTGGAGATTATCTTTTAGGCATGTTGGATAATAATTTTGCATCCAAATGTTTTTGTTTGTTGCTCTTCTTAATTGCCTATATTTCCTCTTAATTGAGTTGATTGTGCAAGAGTTCCTTCAATTGCATTGAAGGAACATATCTGTGTAATGGACTGTCACAGTTTTCTCTTTATTAGATTGATTGAGTCCATTTACTCATTATATGCAGTCATGTCATGCATGCGTTTTTGGTATGCATCTTGTTAAAATGGATAGGATAGAGAAAAGATAGAAATCTAGATAAATTTAGTACTGAAGACCTGTCATTTTTGTCCTTAGACATGCAGTTGATTTACATGGCACTTTACTCCTATCCTTGCATTGGTAATTTGGTGCTTGAGTGAGTGCGTTACATGATGAACTTTTATCTTTGTATGTTTGTAGGTTTTCTTTGAAAATAGGTATGCAGAAAATGAGTTAAATTAGTTATTATATAGGTAGACAGTAGACTAGCTAGTAGTAAAATTAAGCTATGAAAATATGTTACTTGTTCTCCACTTTCAGGTTATAGATTGTGCTCTGAGAACTTAGAAGTAATGTCTCCTGAATTCTCTTATCACATGCATACTTATTCAGAGTCACTAGTAGAAAATAATTCACGGCGCTTGAACATTTTTTTTCTTTCATTGTATTGCATGACAGAAGATTGTAGGGTGATAGATAGACCGAGTCATTTCTCTTGAGTCTTGTCCTTTGACCTTCTTTGTCCCTGTGTATTTATTACAATACAACCATGTGACTATCATCAAATTAATCTACATGGATTACTTCGCTTCATCATATATATCTTCTTAATACCATTTCTGTGTATTTATTTTACCAAGTGAAGTAAATAATGTGATCACCCTTTTTTTAATGGCATTGTAAGTGGTCATTGTTGTTTTTGTGTGCAGAAAGTTGAGAAGGAATGTAAAGACTAAGCACAACAATTGGTTGTTAAATTTGTCTCGATGGAGAGTGGCTGACAAGCAATGACTTGATATGTAATTGTTGTTTTGGATAATTAATTGAGATTTTTATTAATTTCCTTGTATTTTAACTTATTTTTATTTGTTCAAGAATGTAATTGAGATGGATCACGAATGTTCAGATATTTTGTTGGCTTATGCAATAGTTGGATGTATCATTAATTTCCTTTTATTTTTTTATAATTTTGGATGTATGATTTAATTTTTTGGATGTATTTTGGATGTATGATTTAATTTTTTTATGATGTATGATTTAATTCAGGTTTAAATACAACAAATTCATAGATATCACTATTAAAAAATATTTTGGATGTATGATTTAATTTTTTTTGTTGCAAATATAAAATAGAAAATACACAAAAACTGAAAAAAATTAAAAAAAAAAATTAGACAATATTCAGCGCTTTTAATGAAGCGCTGGGTATTTAGTAACACAAATAGGCAATATTCAGCGCTTTTAGTGAAGCGCTGCGTATAGGAAATATTCGGCGCTTTTTACAAACGCTGCGTATCCGGAAGGCAATGGGGATATATTCGTAGCTTTTTAAAAAGCGCTGCGTATCTGAGGGCGCTTTGCAAATATTCAGCGCTTTTTAAAAAGCGCCGCGTATTGGGAGGACGGTTTGCAAATATTCGCGCTTTTAAAAAGCGCTGCGTATCTGGGAGGGGCGTGTTTTGCAATGGGTGGCGCTTTTTAGAAGCGCGCCCATTGTTGAGTGGAATACCCAGCGCCACATTCAGCAGCGCTCAAAAACGCTGCCCATGTATGGAAAAAAACGCTGCCCATCTACTAGATCTGTTGTAGTGTAAGACCTAGACATAGGATAGGATAGTCCATAGGGTGAATCTGTGGGAACTTAAGATGCAAGAGTGAACTTATTTAAGCATGCCTAGATATATGAAGCTTGTAATGAAACTCAAAGAAAGTGGTGAAAGGCACATAGCCAATGCAACAACATTCGATCTGCAAGCTCGCATCACATACTGCATTAAACACTTAAAGGTAAATTAATTACTTGGTGAAGACATTCCAACTAGCTTTTCTCATTTGCATTATAAACACTTATACTTTTCTTTCTTATCTAACTTAGTTGTGATCACATCAACTCCACTATAAATTGTTATTTGGTTACTTTTGCACTATATTACTTTGTATTGAATTTAAAAGATAGTTCATCAATCCCTATGGGTTCGACACATTCTTTACACTATATTACTTGTTAAAGATCGTGTATACTTGCACATGCTTTCCTCACACACCAACGCCTTCTAGGGGGAGTCGAGTGCCTGTGGAAAGGATGCTCTTGAGCAGAGGGCTCTCCATTGCCCGCTCGCTGGCGGATTGGAATCGACCCTCTTTCGAAGCGTGAAATCATCTCATCTCGATCGGCAATGAGTTGGTTCTTCGTTTGAAGTATTTGCATGAACGCCTGGGTCACGTGCTCAGGCAAGGATACATCAGTTCCTGCATCAACTAGTCGGCCGGTAATTCTTTGTTGTTGGCGAGCTCTTTGGATCTGCTCTAGAACGGTCCTCGGCGCCTTGCACCGGGGTTCTTGGCGAGATTCCCTTGCGATTCGTGAATAGTTTGAGGCACGCCCTCTAGGGTTTGCTGCGGACGAGCATCCTACCCAGGGGGTCGTGCTGCGTCGATGCCCGCGTGGTATGTTTCTTCGGGGCCATGATTCAGGTGGGATAGCGCTCGGGCCTCCCACTGTGGTCGCCAATTGATCGTACCTGACCAATAGAAGTGTAGTACTGATGTAGTCTCTCGGCTCGAACGCTGGTTACACCGAGGTCTTTGAATCTTGACCGCACACGGGTGGTACACGCAAAGACACTCGACGCTCTAGTCGGCGATGAGTAGCGAGACGAGACCACAATTAAGAATGGCATACCTGATTCTCGGGATTCGTGCCACATTTATAGCTACAGTATTGGGTCATATTGGACCTATTGGACTGTATTGGGCCTTGAGCTCACTCCGCAACAGTTCCTAATTTGATATTTATATATACATTTTCTGTGCAATCTGATTAACAAGTGAGACTAGGGTTTTTATACTCCTAATCTAGGGTTTGAAATTAATTGTTTTTGACTAGACTTTGACCATGTTTCAGATTTGATATTTGGGCATGCTGAGAAGCCTTGGAGAGCAAGATTAGCCCAGCCAAAGCCAGGAGTGTTGAAGCTGCCAGTTTTTTTTTGTTATTTTCGCTTTTACTTATTTTTTGTATTTTTTTTGTGTTATTATTTTTATATTTTGGGACTTTTAGGACAAACTTAAAGGTTATAAAACTAATATTTTTAATTATGATTTTTATTTAATATTTGTGATTCACTAAGTACATAAAACAAAATCCAAGTTGGGCCAAAATCAAAAGCAAAGATCGGACCCGACCGAACAATGCGCTAGAATAAGTCCAAATAGGAGAATAAGTTCAATTATGAGAAAAATTATCGGACAAACCCAATTAGGACAAATCACGTGTGGGTAGGTCACGAGACTTACAAAAAAAACGCCATCTAGTAAATTGAAGAGAAACTTGGACAAAATTAGGGTATAATACACAACTACCAAAAAAGGAAACAAATGGAAACCTCAATCCATCGAAAGAAAGACATTAAACCCAAGAAAGCGATTAGCAGAACTTGTAGCTAGGCAAACTTAGCATATTCCTGAAAAACTCTTCCACAATGAAACTAGGAATAAGACATTATAATTCTTATAACCCAAACCATACCACTTAAGTTAGTTTCATGATCTGAAAGTTTATCAACGCAGACATTACCCACTTAAGTTTGTTCCATGACAGCGTAAAAAGATCCTATAATTCAATAAATAAAAAATTATAATTCTTTTAGTGAAATTGAATTGACAGGGAAAACATATTTTTAATCTATTTTAATAAATGATATATTAATATTATATCTCATAATTTTATTATTGATGAATTTCAATTGAGTAATGTTTATAAATGTGGTATATTAATGAAATATAGAATTGACTTTTTTTTTACTCAAAATATAAAATGACTTAAATTGTCTTCTAGAATTTAGAGAATCATTAAAAGTATTATTATTATTATTATTTTATTATTGATCTTATTATTATTATTATTATCAAGAAAAATGTTAGCAACACTCTCGTTAGCACTCTCCTTCCAACACTTTTCCTATAATTGACTAAAAATTCATATCACCACCTAGAAAAAGAGACTCGTTAACTTTGTAGGACCAACATAAATTTTAACCAACTATAGAATGAGTGTAGGAGGAGAGTCTTTGCTTGCATTTCTCTTTATTATCAAAACTATTTATTCAACATAAATCAATAATGCAACTATTAAATGTTTTTAATTTATGGTCAACAAAATTTATCAGATAAATATAAACTATAATATAACATATGTTATAAACAAAATATTAGATTTGAAAAATTATAAAAAAATATAACATTTATTAAGTCAAACAATATAATACTTTAAATACTATCATAAATATATTCAAATGGAGTAGTTGAGCTATCAAATGACTATATAAATAGGCTTATTGAACTCAAACATTTTATGTGATATTGTCCACGCAATATGTTCATATTTTCGTGTATCATCCTATCAATAGTGATGTTATATGATCACTTCGCTATATTGGAGGGTTATTGCAGCCTATATTTTCCACCACTTGCAAAGACATCCTTCAATAGTGATATCCATGTATCATCCTATCAAATCAACCAATCACCAAATGATATATTGGTTTTGCATAGTAAGTGTTGTTTCCTTCCAAATTTTAGATGGTTTACTTTTAATTTCTCATCTATCTAAGTTATATTTGTGTCCAAATTTTATAGTATTATGATTTGAATTAAATAATATACGTACAATGATTTTTGCACACACTTGTTCTTCGTTTTGGTTAATACCGTTATTTTGTTGTTTAGAACATGAAAAAAAAATCTTATTGCACAAAAAAACAATATTCTTTTTCGATGCATAGTAAATATTCACTCTGTTAGAAATACTATGGTTCATTTAACTCCTTTAGCTATTAATTGTGACACTTATACAATTTGGTTAACGTGCTCCATTCTTCCTTATCGAAGGTCCACTTGAGATGCTCTCAATCGAAGGGAGTTGCTTCATCACAATCCCTTCATTTAACTCATCACCAAGTTCTGGGACAAACTTTTGGAGGGAAGGTCATGGCAGCCAACCATGTTATTGTCATTGCCACTCTTTCTAAAGATCCTGACTATAAATAGATTGTCTTGATCTATGAAAACACTGGGGATGTACGTAGATGAAGATGAAGATGATGAAGACGAAGATGATGAAGATGATGATGAGAATGAGGAATCTTCTATGGGGGTCATCATAACCATGATGAGTAAAAGAACTGTTGCAATTTCAGTGATGTAATACTCGCATTTCCATCAAAATAAACAAACAATGTGAATTAGTACTTTACCGTAATAATGATGAAAATTTGGTATCAGTGTCTTTTAAAGTGTCTGCTTTAAATCAAAAGATAATGATATTCTTAACCTACAAATCAATATTAGATTATAGTTCAAATATCATCGAGAAATCTTAACAAACTCTCGTCTCGTTTTGGATTATCATGTTAAATGTACCCGTGTGTAAACATTTTAAACAACCTTTGATATGGAAGAAAACAGAAATGAGAGTGTCTTATATTATATATGACTCAACTATTGTGATATTTTAATTTATTTGTGAAGAAATTTTATACAAATAATTTCTTGCATTTATTATAATATAACGCACTACGAATGAATCGGTAACATAACAAAGGATTGATATATTTTCAAGAATTATGTGAATTGATCTAGGGGGACACGTAAAAAAATCATAGAAACTAACTAGCTAATTAATACAATGTAGTCTAAAATTCTAGAAAATGAGATGGATATGATTTCACACATGTAGCAGCTAGTTGCATTGACTGATGATGTACTTTAAGTGTAGCATGCAACGAAAATACCACTATCACTAAGTCAAATTATAAATATATGTAAGTCTCCATAGGAACATATGCTAGTTCAAATTATAGTTCAAATACCATCAAGAAATCTTAACAAACTTTCATTTCGTTTTGGATTATCGTGTTAAATGTACCCGTGTGTAAACATTTTTAACAACCTTTGATATCAAAGAAAACAGAAAGGAGAGTGTCTTATATTATATATGCACTACTAGAAAAAATGGATTTTACATCAGCAATTAATAACGGTTCACACTATAACCGATATGAAAGAAGAGGCGGTGGCATTTTTGAAATTATGAGCACATTTTCTATATCGGTTCATGCTCTAACCGATATGGAAACTCTATGGAAACTCTAATTTACATTTATCCATATCGGCTCCAGTGAAACAGATATGGAAAACCCTTTTATCCATATCGGCTCCAGTGAAACAGATATGGAAAACCCTTAAAATTTTATTCACGTACGCGTTACCTTCATTCTCATTCTCGCTCTGGAAAGCGCAAAAACCCTCGACGTACGCTCTCTCACTGTGCTGAAACCCTCGACGGCTCTCACTCTCACTGCAGCTGAAACCCTCGACGGCTCTCACTCTCACTGCAAGCAAAACCCTCTCACTGCTGTTGCGCCGTCATCGTTGGAGCCCTCTCGTTAGAGCTTTTCTCAAATCGCTAATGCTGCTGCTTCGCCAGTTCATCTCCTTCCTTCGATTTCGTCCCTAATCGCTTTTCCAGGTACGATTCATTAACCTTCGCGCTTTTCTCAAAACCCACTGATTTGTGCAAGCAAAACCCTCTTTTCCAGGTAATGTGGATTTTACAGTTTGCTATGCGGCTTAATATTGTCATAAAAAATGCTAATCTGCATAAAATCCCTTGTTGAATGCATGTTGACATTATTTCCTTTCATCTGCATATATAACTTCTGTGATGAATTTTTTGGAGAAGAACATATGTTCTATGAAATTTTTTCAGGTATCTGATGGTGTTTCTAGATTTTAAGGATTGTATTCAATCATTGTTCAACAGATTGTAAATGCAAATAAAAGTTTTAGCTTATTAATATATAAAATGAACTGTGTTAGATTCATTTTTACATTGTAACTTTACCTGTATATCGTAAATTTTAGAATATGCTGACATGGGCACAAAAAGATCTTATGATGTTACAGAACTTTGATAAACACTATTGACTTAGGTGCTTGATAAAACAAAAGATTGTAGGATTAACATTTCATATTTGATTTATATGGATTAAAAATTAAGGATTAAATTTGTAATGTTTGAAAAGATATTTTTAGGTCCTGTTATTAAGCGAAATATTAGCATTTAAAATGATAAATAAGGGCTTGGTAAGAGAGAAGCCACTTTTATTTAATGATTTTAAAAAGGAAAAGTTTGTTACTGGAATTTTAGTGGTAATGTGGATTTTACTGGAGTTTAGTGTATTGTGATGATTTGTGAAGCTTGTTTCAACGAGAGTGGGTGGGATGTTTTGAGACATTGTAAAGCTGACTTTTATTTGATGTATTGTGATGATTTGTGAAATTGTCATGAAATCCAAGATTGGGAAGGCAATAATTTGGTCTCATATCTCATGACTTTTGTCTTAAGAGTTTCAATTCATGTAGCTTAGCTAGCAATAGAACTTTGGTAAGAAAAGAATTATCTTTGTTATGTAAAAAAGAAAAGATTTATACCTCATTATGTCCACCTACCTAGTATGATGAATGTTTGCTTTGTGTTTTTGTATATTCTAATTCTAATTTTTCTTTGCTTTGTGTTATAGTACAGATTCAAGACAGCTATTGTTTTAACTTTGGAAGCAAGTTTGTGATTCAAGCTTAGAGAACTCATTTGTGCGTTTAGAAGAGTGTCTTCAAACAAGTGAGTCCTCTTACCCACTTACCCTTGAATAATGTTAGTAGTAAATGAATCCTGTATGTGTGTCTTCAAACAAGTGAGTCCTCTCCTTGATGTTGTTGATGAATGCAAGGACATTGGGAAAGTTCTGTTCTCAGAGAATTTGAGAGTATGATTGCATCAAGTCCTTTCTAGCTATGTCAATGTGAGTCACTTGATTGTATGAAGTTTAGTTATATAACTAAAACTAGGAGAATAAAAGATAATTTGTTTAAAAATACATGAGTGGAAGTATAATTAAGTCAATTGTATAATACTAGTGTTTATAATAACTAAAGTATTAATGATATGCTTTGAAGCTATTATGATATGCTTAAAGATAATTTGTTTTTGAAATTTGTATATACAATGAAATAAGTGTGACAACATGTTAAATTGGTTACCATCAGGATCATGGAAGGATAATTGATCAACAACGTGGATTCGTCGCTCCTCTACTCTACCCTTCACATAGTCTATCTTCAATTGGTTTTATCTTTTGTCACTGTTGTTGTGTTAGCCGCCTAAGTAGTTATGGATCGTAGTTGGATCAATACTAGCCGTCTAAGTGATGAGTATGAGAAGGGCGTGGAAGAGTTTCTAGAATTTGCTAAAAGAAGTTGTCCAAAAAATAAGAAAAAGTTTGTTTGTCCTTGTGTTAGTTGTAAGTTTTATTGTCCTTGTGTCAATTGTTTGAATAATGACAAACTACTTCTTACGGACATTCTCGATCATCTTCGTTGTGATGGCTTTAACAAGAGTTATACAAGATGGATATGGCACGGTGAATCCTCAAGAATACCAAGCGCATCCCAGAGAGATGAGGTTAATGTCGATATGAATGATCGACTAGAAGATATGATTCGAGATCTTGGACCAGAGACTTTTCAACAAACATGTATGTATGATTCTTTGTGCGGCGACAATGTAGAGTCGTTGTATCCGGGGTGCACCAAATTCACACGGTTGTCTGCCGTGTTAAAATTGGTCAACCTAAAGGCAAGAAACGGGTGGACTGATACAAGTTTCACAGAATTGCTTGAGTTCTGAAAGACATGCTTCGAGGTAGGTAACACATTGCCAGACCGTTGCTATGAGGCGAAAAAGATATTGTGTCCTATGGGTATGGAGTATAAAAAAATACATGCATGTCCTAAAGATTGCATATTGTATAGGAAAGAATTTCAAAATAAGCACTCATGTCCTACTTGTGGGACATCACGCTACAAAGCGAAGGATGCCGATTCTAGTTGTGATGTGACCTCAAAGGGTTCTCCAGCAAAAGTGTTATGGTATCTTCCAATAATTCCAAGATTCAAGCGATTGTTTGCTAATGCAAATGACTCGAAGAACATTAGGTGGCATTCAGATGAACGAATATGTGATGGACAGCTTCGCCATCCAGCCGACTCTTTGCAATGGAAGAAAATTGATTGTTTGTTTCCGGAATTCGGCAATGAGCCAAGAAACCTTAGACTTGGACTTGCTACAGATGGAATGAATCCTTACGGTAACTTAAGTAGTAATCATAGTTCATGGCCCGTTCTGTTGATTATTTACAATTTATCCCCTTGGTTGTGCATGAAGCGCAAATACATGATGTTATCTATGATGATTTCCGGCCCAAAACAGCCAGGGAATGACATAGATGTCTACCTAAGTCCCTTGATTGAAGATTTGGGAAAGCTATGGGAGGAAGGAGTTGATGTGTTTGACGGATATAGAAATGAGTATTTCAAGTTGCGTGCCATGTTATTTTGTACAATCAATGACTTTCCAGCATATGGGAACTTGTCTGGGTATAGTGTTAAGGGGCATACAAAGATGCCCTATCTCATGAAGAAAACACATGTTATCATCATTTCTGACATGGAAGGAAAACTGTTTACCTTGGACATCGAAGATTTCTAAGACATAATCATCAGTATCGGAAGTTGAAAAAAGCTTTTAATGGACATCAAGAGAATGAAGTTGCTCCAAAAGCCTTAACTGGAGAAGAAGTTTATGAATGAGTTAAGGACATCAAGGTTATATTTGGAAAGTCGCAAAAACAATCAAATGAGAAAAAAAAATGGAAGAAGCGGTCAGTGTTCTTTGATCTTCCATACTGGTCCAAACTTGATGTTAGACATTGTATTGACGTCATGCACGTGGAAAAAAATGTATGTGATAGTGTTATCGGAATGCTTCTCAACATTCAGGGAAAGACAAAGGATGGTGTGAATGCTCGATTAGATTTGGTTGTGATGGGTATTAGAGAGCAGTTAGCTCCGGAACAAAGAGGTAAATCCACCTATCTTCCCCCGGCATGTCATACATTGTCCAAAAAAGAGAAAACAAGTTTTTGTCAGTGTTTACGGGGTGTCAAAGTACCACATGGTTACTCCTCAAATGTCAAGAGTCTTGTCTCGATGAAGGATCTCAAATTAGTTGGTCTAAAGTCTCATGATTGTCATGTCTTAATGCAACAACTTCTACCAGTGGCTATTCGTGACATTTTGCCTAAAAAGTTCGTCATGTCATAACTAGATTGTGCCTATTCTTCAATGCTATTTGTAGCAAAGTCATTGACCCTTTGAAGTTGGATGACTTGGAAAATGAGGCTGCCATTATATTGTGCCAATTGGAGATGTATTTTCCTCCTTCTTTTTTTGACATCATGGTTCACTTAATTGTTCATCTGGTGAGGGAAATTAGATTGTGTTGTCTGTTTATTTAAGGTGGATGTACCCAGTTGAGCGATATATGAAAATATTGAAAGGGTATGTGAAGAACCAATATCGTCCTGAAGCATCTATCATTCAGAGGTACGTTGCAGAAGAAGCTATTGAGTTTTGTTCAGATTACATGTCTAACGTGTATCCTATAGGGATTCCTAAGTCTCGTCATGAGGAAGATTTGCGGGAAAGGGTACACGAGGTTTTGATATTAAGAGCATGAGTCGGGCGAGAAGTTCTTGAGCACATATGTATATATTGAATAACACCAAAGAGGTTCAACCTTACTTATCTACTCATAAAAGCATTGTCAGGAGAAGTATCCTCGAATGACCGAAAAAGATAAGTTGATTGAGCATAACAAGACTTTCCTAAATTGGTTTCAAGAGCAAATCATTAATGTTGATAGTGTTTCTGAAACATTAGAATGGCTAGCACATGGGCCTAACTTTGATATCATATGTTGGAGTGGATACGATATCAATAAGTTTTCATTTTATACAAAGTCCCAAGATGACAAGAGTTCCATGCAAAACAGTGGGGTTATGGTTGTGGCTGAATCCATGCACTTTTCTAGTTCAAAAGATAAAAAAACCCATCACGGCATCCATATCTTATTTTGGAGTCATTGAAGAGATTTGGGAGGTTGATTACACTAAATTTACTGTGCCCGCTTTTAAATGCAAGTGGGTAGACTATGTGATGGTGTAAAAATTGATGAATTAGGATGTACATTGGTGGACCTTAACAAGGTAGCTCATAAAGAGGAGCCTTTTATCATGGCATCTCATGCGAAACAAGTGTTTTATGTTAGTGATCCTTCTAGCCAAAGATGGTCTGTGGTTCTCCAAGGAAAAAACATACATGCTAATGATCAAGACCAAGATTCAACTCTTGATATTCCCGAGACTCCTTTCTTATCACGGATGCCTATTTTCAATGATGAAAGTGAATTGGACGATGTTCATGCAACTCGTGATGATCATCAGGAAGGGATATGGGAATAGACAATAAGTTAAGTTTGTTTCGCTCTACCATTTCAAAGGTTCTTTATCTTTCTTGTTTCTTTATATAATTAGACATTAAGCTAAACTTTTGATTATATGTCTTGTATCAAAGATCACAATCTTTTTATTCTCCTTATAGTCTTTGTCCATTTGATATTTGTTATTTATTTTTTATCTCACTGTGGTTATACTTTACTGTTTTTTGTTTAAACAGACCCATGGATGACCGATCGAACATCTCTCCAAGGAAAAGAGAGGGTAGGCGTGCTACAAGGTTAAAGAATTTAACCCGTGATCGTGTTGGTGTTCAAAGGCGTCTGATTCAATTTGATGAAGTGGTAGCAAGGCTATTGGGCCAAATTCAGTAAAGTTCAACAGTTTCATAGGCGTTCTAGCTCGAAACAAAGCTAGTATCTTGGTAATGGATTGGAAAGATATTGATGAAAGAGTTAAAGATAGGATGTGGGAGACTATCATGGTATTTCACTATTACACTCTATGTTTTTATCTATTGTGTTTAACTATTTTATTAAGTCTTTCATTTTGTTTTGTAATGTAGAGCACATTTGATGTTCCAAATCTTGAATTTGTGAAAAATAAAGTGATTCGATATGGGTGACCTTTGGAAGGCTTTTAAAACACAACTCACTAGCCAATATGTATTTGGAAAAAAAAAGGACAAATCTCCTTGTGAGAAGTATCCGTTCATTGATGAGGATACGTGGAAGCAGTTTGTTGAGTCTCGATTAACACCCACATTTCAAGTAAGTAGGAAAGGAATTATAGTTTACCAAATATATTTATTTTTATTGAATTTGTTTGTATTTATTTGTATGTTATTATTGATAATAGGAGAAAAGGAAAAAAAGGGACAAGAAATTCAATAAATAATGTCAACCCCACACATTGTCTCGTGGGGGTTATCATTTAACTTCGTGGAAAGATGGTGAAAGAAAGAGAGAAAGAATTTGAAGAAGCGTTCCAATCTGATCCTTCACAAGTTGTCGATCCTCCATCATCACCTAAACGCCATGAATTATGGAAGAGAGCTAGACAAAGGCGAACTGGTGATTATACATCTGAAATAGGACGCATTATTGCTGAAAAGATTGTAAGTAAATATTCAACTTTAATTGTAATTTAAATTTGAACAAAAATGCACATAGTTTTAAGCATGTTTGTGAATTACATGTTCTAGGATTCTCTACAAGAACAAACTTTGCAAGGAACCTTTGTTCCACATGGACGTCAAGATATATTGGCTACTGCCATTGGGCGTCCCGAACACCCCGGTCGTGTTCGTGGTGTTGGAGGAGGTGTGGGTATTGTAGATTACTTTGGACGACGTTCACGTTGTGGACCCACCTCAGAAGTTGTCACCAAACAAGACTTAGCTATCATCTCAGAAAACATTGCTCAGAAAGTTAGACAGGATGTGATGAAGGTATATATAAATTAACACTTGTGTCTGTTCAATTTATTCTAAATTCATTTGTCACTTTATCTGTTCAAAAGACTTGCACTTAGCCATGTAAAGTTTGTTGGTTCACTTTATCTGTTTTATGAAATTCAATGTAGGAGCTGGCTTCTATGGGTTACTCCCAACAATGCTCAAATAGTAATAAGGGTAGTTGTTCTGTTGCGGAAAAAAATATGGAGGAGGATCACTTTGATGGTATTCAGGATCAGTTTGATGATATCCAGGATCAATTTGATGATAACTCGGATCAGTCTGACGATAACCCAGATAGGTGTAAGTTGTATGTTGATAATCCTTACCATTTAGTGGCAATTGGTCGTATTTTCAACTTGGGCTCAGTCATTCATAACAAGAGTTTAGAGATTGATATGGTGAGGGTGGTGGTTGAAGAGGTTCGGCATGGAGAAGCTCAAGTTCCTATACCCACTGATGAGGTTCAAACGGTGAAACAAGCCCTAAAAAATTTTATTCAGTGGCCGAGAAGACTTGTTAAACCTTTTTCAAATAAGGTTTTCAATGTTACTAATTTCTTTCTATATTTACACTTGAAATAAGGTTTTCAATGTTACTAATATATTATATTTCTTGTTTAGGAAATTGGAAAATCTAGAAAGGACAATCCACCCAAAAGTTCTGCACCTCAGCTTAATCCAATTCAAGAGTTGATGATATTGGTTGTACCTATGTCTTCCTTAGAAGTAAGATTGGAACATGGACGCACCATTGTAGATTCTTATATACCACCGAATGACGTCATGGATCTTTGTTGTGGTAACCAAGAACTTAACGCACCTGTTATGCAATTTTGGTTGACGTAAGTTAGTTTACTTATACTTTAGTTAACCAATTAACTATGAAACTGTATAATTAACATTTAGCATGCATGACGTCTTAGGTATATGCATCGCCAATGTATCTTGAAGGGCAATAGTAATTTGTATGGTTTGATTGACCCTCAAGATTTGGTGCCTCCGGTGATTCCTCAACACCTTTTGGATCCAGCTAATTCCAAGGATATTTACCTAGCGCCTTACCATAATGTGTAAGTACATATTCATCAATTATTTTAAATTTCAATGTGACTTGTCACTAATTGTTCCCCAAATGTAGTGATCATTGGCAATTGTTGATCATTTGTCCTAAGAGTAATGAAATCGTCTTCCTTTGCTCGCTTCATCGAAAGCCGATTCCATCTCTCAAGCAAAAACTTAATAGGTAAGCTCTTACTTATTATACATCATGTGTAGAAAAGTTATAACAAAGTTAGAGATTGTCTTCCTTTATAAGTTTGTATGATGTCTTCTTTTTTTATTAGTGCTATGGAAGTATATCATAAGTTGATGGGGACTAGAAAGAAGTCACCTACATGGATTTGTCCCATTGTAAGTAGTTAATTTAATTCTTGAGATTTAATTACAATTTATAATTTTGTATTTTATTACTATATATAATATTCACTATGGCATATAATTTGTAGTCCCGGAGGCAATCTGGCATTACTGAGTGTGGATTTTATGTTATGAGACATATTTTCAATATTG
Organism: Oxytropis ochrocephala; assembly: GCA_020916435.1. Classification (NCBI taxonomy): domain Eukaryota; kingdom Viridiplantae; phylum Streptophyta; class Magnoliopsida; order Fabales; family Fabaceae; genus Oxytropis; species Oxytropis ochrocephala. The sequence goes on from CM037090.1 coordinate 81,812,306, forward strand.
TCTCTGCAAATATTGTTGATTTATGGTTGGAGGTACGTAATAGAATTTTTAGCAAGTTATGTTAAAAATGTATTTTAGTTCATGAACTAATGTTTAGTCTTGTGTCATTTCATATTGTAGAGATTCAACACTACCGCACCATTCAATGATGATGATCTATATGATATTCGATTTCGATGGGCAAAACTATTTCTTGAACTTTACCGAAGTCGTACAATTGGGTGATAATATGTTAATAGGTAAAATTTACTAGTTTCTTGTGTAGATTGCAATTACTTTCTTTGTGGGAATTCCTTAAACAATAGTTATCATATGCCTCTATTGCTGAGTGGATGCTCCTCAATCTAGTATGCTTAGCATGTCATTGCTTATGGTAGAAAATATATACTATACTATTTGTAATTTGATGGGCAGCTAATTACTAATATATAGGTTTGGATTGCTGTTGTGGTGCATATAAGATGATCGAGAGAATTTGTTTTGTATTCTGCAAAGAGAGCTTACAATTTACTTTTACAGATGCAGAAAGTTGGGAAGCTTCTTGATTCTTTTTTGTGGAAAACACTGCAAGTGATGGTTAGGCAAGAAGCAAGCGTTTTCTACTTTTTTTTTGAAGACGTGTATGTGCCTATGACTAATTTGTGTATTTTGGAGAAACCTCTGTATTTAGAAGACGTGTATGTAGAAGACGTGTATGTGCCTATGACAATTGGGTGATAACTCATGTCTTTGAATATTATGCCTCACTGATTGAGGATTTTTTGGTATGTTGATTGAGGTTGTATGCCTACCGATTAGTTTTCTTAAAAAAAAAAAAATCCACTTTTCATATCGGTTCTAATATAACCTGATATTAATAATAAACATTTCATATCGGTTACATTTAAAAACTGATATAAAAAACGATTTTCCATATCGGTTTAACTAAGAAACCGATATAAAAAAACGCGTCTATTGGCTTAAAAACTAAGTTTCTATAACGGGTCTAAATGGAACCGATATTAAAAACATTTTCCATATCGGTTCTTTAACCGATATAGAAAGCGTCTTTTTTTAATATCCCCTTTATCTATATCGGTTACAGAACCGATATGAAAAGCCGTTTTTAACCGATATAAAAAGCCTTTTTTCTAGTAGTGATGACTCAACTATTGTAATATTTTAATTTATTTGTGAAGAAATTTTATACAAATAATTTCTTGCATATATTATGATATAACGCACAACGAATTAATCGGTAACATAACAAATAGGATTGATATATTTTCAAGAATTATGTGAATTGATCTGGGGGGACACGTAAAAAACACATAGCAACTAACTAGCTAATTAATACAATGTAGTGTAAAAAAACCTAGAAAATGAGATGGACATGATTTCACACAGGCAGCAGCTAGTTGCATTTACTGTACTTTAAGTCTAGCGTGCAAGGAAAATACCACTCTCACGTGGTTAAATAGTGGATTGCTAAGTCAAATTATATAAATATATGTAAGTCTCCTTTGGAACATATGCTGGCTTTTAGATGTTTGGGAATCCAAGGAGCATCGAGAGGAACAACAAACAAACAAATGAATCTGATCACTAAGATACTTGCGCTATATCTCCACTCAAAAGCTTAAATCTCTTTTGACTAGTATATTTTGTAAATGAGAAGTTTATCCCATATATATATATATATATAGACACGCATATAGACTTAACCTTGGTCTCATTTTTTTTCTTCACAAAACTAAACAATGTGGGACTTCTTCAAGATGCTCTATTCCAATCAACTCCAACAAGCTCCACTTTGATTGTAATTGATACATGGGAAATCTTTCATTTTAATTGTCTACACCGACAATATAGTTCAAAAAAATACCATGCTCTACCATAAAGAGTATACTTCACTTGAACTCTTGAAGCTAAACCACTTCAAGAATTTTTGTGTTGAAAGTCATCGACATAATTTCTTCAAGATGCTCAATTCCAATCAACTCCAACAATCTCCACCTTGATTGTAATTGATACACGAGACATCTCCTGCTTTCATTGTCTACACCGACAATCATAGTTCAAAAGAACTATCATACTCCACCATTAGGAGTATACTTCACTTGAAGCTAATCCACTTCAAGAATTTCTCCATGTCAAAAATCATCATCCATGGCTTGTATTTCCATAAGCTAAAATCGATTCTTTCATCAACTTTCTCCATGTCAAACTTCACAGCACTTGAAAAATTTAACATTCCAGCCGTAGGTTGCTTGGAAAATTTAACATTCCATGCACCGAGTAGGTTCCCTGGTAAGAGAGGTAGGTCACAATGGACACGCTTCAATTAATACCAAGTCTTTTCTAGCCAAAACCTTTAACAAACAACACTTTTGTAGTATCAAACGTCTTTTCTGATGTGGAAAATCAGACAAAGCTGCAACTACAAAACATACTAAGAAATATATACCCCACCGAGATACCACCAAGAAAGTATTGGGGAGCATCAGGAGCAACAACGAACTAACCAATGAACCGGACTACCAAAAGACTTGGACACTATATCTCCACCCAAAACTTTGAGGTGCTTTTGACTGGAGTATTTTGTAAAAGATAAATTGAACTCATATTTGTAACCTTAGTCTCCATTTTCCTTGACAAAAATAAGCAATGTGGGGCTTCTTCAAAATGCCCATTTCCGATCAACTCCAACAAATTCCACCATGATTGTAATTGATACACGAGACATCTTCTGTTTACATTGTCCAGACCGACAATCATAGTTCAAAAGAGCTATCATAGTTTACCATAAAGAGTATACTTCACTCGAAGCTACAACTTTTAATGTGTATCGTGAAGTTCCTACGACTAGTGCAAATTTTATTTTAAAAAACACCATTTAGCATCAGTTGTTTGAACACCGATACTAAATGTAGACGTAGTGGCAATTTTGTAATTAAATGGAAGTTTTCAATTTTCAAGCCTACATTTAGCATCAATTGTTTGAACAACCAATGTTAAAAGTATTTGCGTCAGACGTTTAGCATCAGTTGTTTAAACAACCGATGTTAAAATTAATTGCGTTAGACTTTTAGTACCAATTGCCTAAATACCCGATGCTAAAAGTCCTGTTATATTTGTTTCCAATATTTCCATCCAATACACTCGCGTTCTTATCTCCCTCTTTACTCTCTCGTTATCCTCTTCCTGTCTTTGCAGTCTCTTCCTCACCCACCCAAGTTTCCCTAGCGTTCCACTCCATTGCAAGCTCTCTTCCTTTCCTCTGTTGGTTCTCTTCCTCCCTTTTAGCTCTGTTCCTCTCTTGCTCTCGTCCTCTCACTCGCTCCCTTGAAACCCTCGCACCCTCACTGCACTGAACGAAAGAATCCCCAACTCAAAAAGAAAGGAGCCATAGAATATCTCTCTTCAAATCAATCTTTCTTTTTTGGTGAGATTTTTCAGAACTTTGATTTCTTCATTCTTGTTTCTACACATTGCCTTAGATTTCAACATCTCTTCATCATTACTCATCGTTTCTGGTGAAATCTGCTATAGATTAGGTTGTATCTATTAGTTTACTTAATGCTCATTGTTGCTCAGCATCTCTTTATCGTTCTGGTGAATCTACCAGAAGTTTCGTCATCTTCATAGTTGGTTCTTCAATCGCTGTGTTAGTTTGTGCTTTTAACAAATTAGTGTGAAATCTTAATAAAAAATCCTTGATTACTTCAAGTGCTTCAATCACTCTGTTAATTTGGTTTTTCAAATGAAGATTGTACTGCTTAAAAGATGGGATTGTGGTTAAACAAAAATGCCAAATTGGTTAAATTAAATTAGGACTGTTAACTTTAGTGTTCGTCGAACCACAGAGAAACAGGAGGCAACCAAAGATGGATTGCCAGCTTGATCCAAAGTAAGGAGTGTTTTTCTTTTTCTTAATGAGGAAGTGATTTTAAATGGTTTGATAGCCTGTTTTTTAGTTGGAACTTTTCGTTGCTATGTTATGTTATGGGAGTCAGAAAACCCATAGTTGAGGAGCAGAATTTCTCCTCGATGCAATTGCTTGAAAAAAAAAATGAATCAAAGACTGTCTAAATCTCTGGCCGACACCACAACTAGAATCTAAGAGTTTGACGACAACAAAAATATATTAATATTAAATCTCTTAGTATTATATAATTAAATTTAATTCATCAATGGTAATGAATCTGGCACCAATGAAATATACAGTTGACTTAATATTATTATTGAATATAGATAATCATTTAATGTATTACTATTATTACTAGGACGATTACCCGTGCGATGCACAGGGATGTGATTAACAGACCTACAGATGTAGTTTCGAAAAAACATCAAAATTTTATAAGGGGTATAAAAATACGCAACACAAATATATAAGACGAAGAGGCAACAATAGCCCTTGGTGGGATGAGGCAACAATGTCGTTCCAAAAATATAGAGTGGGTATATTGGTAAACAGTGGGGTACAAAATGAGGGGTACATTTTGATAATAATAAAAAAGTGTTGGACAAAAAAATTTGTCAGGGGTATGTCGGTCCAAAAATATAGAGTGGGGGTATATTGGTAAACAGTGAGGTACAAAATGAGGGGTATATTGGTAAATGGTGGGGTACAAAATATAGAGTGGGGGTATGTCGGTCCAAAAATATAGAGTGGGTGTATATTGGTAAACAGTGGGGTACAAATGAGGGGTATATTGGTAAATGGTGGGAATAAAAGTTTCTCACCAAAAGTGGATAAAAAAAGTGTTGGATAAAAAAAAATTGTCAGGTGTATGTCGGTCCAAAAATATAGAGTGGGGGTATATTGGTAAACAGTGAGGTACAAAATGAGGGGTATATTGGTAAATGGTGGGGTACAAAATATAGAGTGGGGGTATGTCGGTCCAAAAATATAGAGTGGGGGTATATTGGTAAACAGTGGGGTACAAAATGAGGGGTATATTGGTAAATGGTTGGAATAAAATTTTCCCACCAAAATGTACCCCTAATTTTGTACCTGGGGGTATATTGGTAAACAGTGAGGTACAAAATGAGGGGTATTTGGTAAATGATGGGGTACAAAATATAGAGTGGGGGTATGTCGGTCCAAAAATATAGAGCGAGTGTATATTGATAAATAGTGGGGTACAAAATGAGGGATATAGGGGTAAGCTGGCATTATTTACAATAATGCCATGAAACCCAAATTTCCCCCCATTTCTAGCAAAAAGGCGATCTTGCCTTATAGATGTAGGATTATTATATTACTAGGACGATTACCCGTGCGATGCACGGGGAGGTGATTAACAGACCTACAGATGTAGTTTCGAAAAAATATCAACATTTTATAAGGGAGATATAAAAATACACAACACATATATATAATACGAAGATGCAACAATAGCCCTTGGTGGGATGAGGCAACAATGTCGGTCCAAAAATATAGAGTGGGGGTATATTAGTAAACAGTGGGGTACAAAATGAGGGGTACATTTTGATAATAAAAAAAAAGTGTTGGACAAATAAAAAATTTGTCAGGGGTATGTCGGTTCAAAAATATAGAGTGGGGGTATATTGGTAAATAATGAGGTACAAAATGAGGGGTATATTGGTAAATGGTGGGGTACAAAATATAGAGTGGGGGTATGTCGGTCCATAAATATAGAGTGGGGGTATATTGATAAACAGTGGGGTACAAATGAGGGGTATATATTGGTAAATGGTGGGAACAAAACTTTCCCACCAAAAGTGGATAAAAAAAAGTGTTGGACCAAAAAAAAATTGTCAGGGGTATGTCGGTCCAAAAATATAGAGTGGGGGTATATTGGTAAACAGTGAGGTACAAAATGAGGGGTATATTGGTAAATAGTGGGTTACAAAATATATAGTGGGGGTATGTCGGTCCATAAATATAGAGTGGGGGTATATTGGTAAACAGTGGGGTACAAATGAGGGGTATATATTGGTAAATGGTGGGAATAAAATTTTCCCACGAAAAGTGGATAAAAAAAGTGTTGGACCAAAAAAAAATTTGTTAGGGGTATGTCGGTCCAAAAATATAGAGTGGGGGTATATTGGTAAACAGTGAGGTACAAAATGAGGAGTATATTGGTAAATGGTGGGGTACAAAATATAGAGTGAGGGTATGTCGGTCTAAAAATATAGAGTGAGGGTATAAAAAAAGTACATAAAGGAATTAAAAAAAAAAAATTTCCCCCCAAATCACATAAAATATGCGACTTTGTATTAATAAAAAAGGATTATCAAAAGTATTAAATATCATTCAATATAAATGATTAATACAGTTATTAAATGTTTTAAAATTATAGTCAAACAAATTTATCAAATTAATCTAAATCGTAATATTTATTGAAATTATTAATAGACATTTATTGAGTCAAAAAAGTAAAATATTAAATATAATAATAAATATAGTATTTATTGAAATCATTAATAAACATTTATTGCGTCAAAACAGTAATGTTTTAAATATAAGGCTTAAATATATGATAAGCCCCTGTAAAATTGCGAGAAATCCATTTAAGCCCCTGCAATTTTTTTTTAAAAAATCCCTTGTAAAATATTGACGTTTTTAAATAAGCCCTCGCTGTTAGTTTTACATAACAGAGTTAACTTGGAGCTGACGTGGATGCCATGGTGGATTGACACGTGGATTGAAACGTTTTTAAAGAAGCTCTTGTAAAATATTGACGTTTTTAACGAAGCCCTCACTGTTATATAAAATTAACAGCGAGGGCTTCTTTAAAAACGTCAATATTTTACAAGGGTTTTTTTTTTAAAAAATTTTTGCAGGGGCTTAAATGGATTTCTCGCAATTTTGCAGGGGCTTATCATATATTTAAGCCTAAATATAATAATAAATATATTATTTATTGAAATCATTAATAAACATTTATGGTTTAAATATCATTTACCCAATGCAAATATCAGCATAATCCATTTACCCCCTTGTAAAAACAAAAAATTTAAAAAGCCCCTTGCAAATAATAAATGTTTCTAGTTACCCCTACTAGTGTAAAGTAAACGATTTATATTTTGCAGGGGGGTAACCGTAAACGGTTTATACCCATTATACACTTAACGCTGTCAACATAATCTAACAGCAGGGGGGTAACCGTAAACGGTTTATATTTGTAAGGGGCATTTTAAAACTTTTATTTTTACAGGGGGTAAATGGATTATGGTGATATTTGTAGAGGAATAAATGATATTTAAGCCACCATTTATTGAGTCAAAAAAATATAAAATTTTAAGTATTATTATAAATCATAAATATGTTCTAATGGAGCATTTAAGCTACCAAATGGCTGTGTATACATGCTTATTGAACTGTCATACAGTTTCTAGTTGATGATTATAATATATGAAAAAGCAATCTTTTGGAAAAATAAAAGAAATGATAGTACCTCAGTGCTCAGTTTGTAGTTGAACTGATCAATTATTTCTTTATCGCTGCACACAGATGCAACACAGTACATTGAGCCAGTGATTCCACCAGTGATAGGATGAGTCAACTTGAACAGGTAAGGTTTGTGAAGTAGGAAACTCATTTTTTCTGGCAAGATGCTGTTATCCTGTATGTATATTAAGAATATAATATTGATGAAAGTATTACATTGGGTCTTTTCCTTTTGCAGAAAAGGAATTACATTTATATATTCATTTTGTGTATAATACCAATATTCAATAAATCCAAAAGACATTTAAGTTTGTTTGACAAATACCTTGATGTACATGGAATGAAGAAATTCTTCACATTTCATACCAATCATTTCTCTGATGAAACAGTGTCATTGATGACAAAGTTGGTAGTACTTGTATGATCCAGTAATTTGACTTGAAGACGATAACTAATAAAATAAAATTAACACTATTATGGTCTCACAAAGTTTCTTGTATACTATAAATAAAATCAAAATATGTCATATAATTACCATGGAATGTATCAAGGTTTCAAATTGCGGACCGCAACAGGTGTTGCAGCCGCAATATTGCGGTTGCGGGAGTGGTCGCAACTGCATCCCACCGCAATTGCGTTGTGATCTCCAATCCCCTGTTTTTCCGCAACGTAACTGCAACGTAACCGCATCGTAACCGCAACGGAACCGCAACAGCACCACAACACCTCATTTTAACCACATCAGCTTTAAATAGTACTCTCTATTGTACTTAGTAGTCTGTAAAAGCAGAGGTGATGAGGGGGATAATGAAGAAGCCGGAGAAGGTGATGGTGATGGTGAGGGTAGAGGGGATGAAGAAGAAGTTGATGAGCAAACTCAAAATGATCCATATTCAGAATTACCAAATAGACGTTATAGGAGCTTGACTGACATGACTCCTTCTAATAGTTCACTACCTAGTGGAAGAAGAGAAAGCTCAAAGTCTAGAAAAAAAGGAAAAAGAAAACAAAACGTTTCACTTGAAGATTCTTCCTCTTCTAGTATTGCACAAAGTTTTGGTGACTTTGGGATTGGTGGCGATTCTTCTCAAAGCAGTCAAGTATCTTATTCACCTGTTTATTATTATCCTTCTTTCAACCCATATAATCAATATGCAAGTGATGAAGCTTCATCATACTCCCAACAATCAATGAATTATGAAGATCCTTATCATCAACAATCAAGTAGTGGATTTTATGGTTATATCTTAGGGCAAGGAGCTACACAAGATGATAGTCAAAGTGAAAGTAGAGATTATGATCCTCCGCGCCATTCCACCATGTGGTAGCACCTATCATGTAAGTATACTTTTGAGTATAAATATCATATAAGTTATATTTTTAAAACATTCCAATTTTATATTGTTTAAACTTAAGATATTAATTACGGCTTTTATCATTTTTTTTCCAGTGAAAACACATCTCTAGCTGGTGGTGACAATACGACGTTGCTTTTTACAATCGGATTGTATGAAGTGTAATCTCAATTTAACTCTAGTTCCCGTTTAAATTAAGACCATTTGTGACTTGGTTTGTACTATATATTATATATTATATACTATGAAGTTCTTGCCAATGCTTATATTTGCTTAAATAATAGAATTTAGAAATTTTATTATTTAGATCATGTTCATTAGACTACAATTAATGATCTAATGTCTTAAAAATGAATGAAAGTTTATAAAAAAAAACTATACATAAAAGATATATAAAGAATTACAATTATTATAGCATTTTTTTAAAATTTGTGCAAATATAAAATTATTTCACGCCGCATCGATCGCAATACGCATCGCAGTGACCGCAATAGCCGCAACCGCAATAGCCGCAGCCGCAACCGCAACCGCAACCGCAATTTGAAACCCTGGAATGTATCTTTCAGTACCAAAGTTACATGTATCACACACAAAGTCATTGCTTTTGCCTCAAAGATCTACCCCACACTTGTAGCTCTTAAACCACCAATTGACATTATTAGTGATAGAATCAATATTATGAGCAAAGACAATGCAGGTGTCGATCTGATAAAAAAGTAGTTACATTAGATTTCATATTATTCAACAAAGGATTAGGAAGATGTAGTGACAGACTATTTATATAAGACAACTATAATGAATAAAAAACAAAGTAGTTGTCCAAAAAAATTGAATTGAATACATAATCAACAGAAAAGTGGGTATTTGCAAATACATTAGAGCTCTGTTGCAGCTCAGCAATGGTCTTGTATTTGTTGTTGAACAAATAGTCATCAACCAATAGTGTAAAATGATCCGTATTTTTTTGTGTATGTGTTTTTGTGTGAGTGTAAATGACAGCAGAACTGAAAATCTTGCTGGAATGTGTGATTGTAAAAGGGCATGGCATGCATATATAGCGAAATTTGCGTTTTCAGAATTTAATGGTGGTCTAAAAATATTTGCAGGACATTGAGTGAAATGGTTGAAATTAGAGTTAATCAAGGTGAATGTCCGAGGGGGGGAGTATTGATAGGTCTGTATAGTAGTTAGAGTTAGTTAATGTTTGTTATATTAGTTAAGGGTTAGTTAGTTGGTTGAATAGTTAGTTAATCAAATAACAATAAGGCATGTTGCCTATAAATAAGAAGGTAGTGGGATAGGAATAAGGGTCTTTTGTCAATTGTATACACTAGAGGGCCATTTGGCTTAGGAGAGGGTTGGATCTCTCAAATATCCAGTAAAACATTCATGTAATAGTCCTATTTCGTTCAATATACCAGTTGGTTCCTATCAACTGGTATCAGAGCAATTCGATCCTTGGGAACGTGAATGCGGAAGAAGAAGACAACTACAGCAACAATGGATCCACGATTGAGTGAGGAATTGGACCGACGCTTTCACGAATCGGAAATGCGCACTGAACGGATAGTGCAAGAAACGCTGGCTCGGATGGAGGCGATGATGGCTCAGTTGAATCAGTCCAATCTTGTGGAGGACAGAATTGAAGGCACGGTTCTTGCAAAAGAACAATCTTCAAGTCAAAATTCCAAGAAACACGGCGCAACTACTTCTTCAACGGGAAGCAAGAAATCGGAGGTGGAAACTGAACATTGCAACGTCCAAATATGGTCCAAGCAGAATGTTTGTTTGGCACTTAAGAGGAGAGGCATCACGGTAAGGTGGAGAAGAAGACGAGCAACTAAAAATTCAAGAATTGCTTCCAAGAAAACTACACACCGGAAGGAAGTGCGGAATTCCAGCGACGAAGTGGCTAGTTCGGAGTCAAGGAGAGTGTCAACAGGTCTTGGGCCATCGTTGGCACCATCGGAGCCGAAACAACTTGTCGTAATAGAGCGAACCAAGGCTGAACAGTCACCACCAGAACCTCTTGGTGCGTTGCCGGTGATTGGAGCTTGTGTGAGCGAAATCGTTTATACAAGATCAAGAACGCAACGAAGGGAAGGAAAGCAAGAAGTGGGGAACAAGCCACCACCACCACCGAAACCACCCGACAATGGCACTCGCAGGTTGAAAAACACACCGAGGCCTAAATCTGCTCCATTAGAATTACTGGAGTCGTCACCACCGGCATTAACCCCACCGAACACAGAGCAGCCTGCCATGGCACTGACACGGCGAGTACCACTGTAACGCCCCAAAGATTATCGGATATTTATTTAATAAATTATTGGGGATTAGATTGTGGAAAAATATTAGAAATAAAAATATGGTAGTTTTATATGCTATTGGTAATATATGATTAATAATATTATATATTTATTTTATTTCTATTAAATACTAGTGTTGGAGATATTATTTCTTTAGAAAATTATTTTGGTCTATTGGGGTGGTAAAATAATGGTTATAGTGATATTGAGCTTTAAAAGTATTAAAAATGGATTTTAGATGGTTTTACTCGCGTGCACCCCCTCCTGGTCGCTAAGCGCACCCCACCACTAAGTGAATTACTTAGCCCAGCGAACCAACAGCCCAAACGCGCGATCCATGACTGCGCGACCGACCCGATTTCGCGAGCTTCTTCTTCCTCGCGCAAGAAGCTGCGTGAAAGCGGCACCATGTCCTCACGCCATTTCCTTCGTTCTCCTCCTCGAGCCATGGTTGACCCTCAAACTTCACACTCCCACTCGAAATTGGCTATTGAATTCGATTCTGACCTTGGTTTGAGCGATTGTAGCCTCCATCTCGTGATTTTGATTTTCCTTCCTCGCGGGTTTTTGGAGCAAAACGCGAAACCCCTCCTTTCCGTCGCGCAGCTGCAGTGGTTCAAGCAACGAACCTTGATGTGATTACGTAGTAACGGAGAACCATGTATGCGAATGTCCCTTTCCCTCGTGCGGTGGTCACGAGTTCGGTTTCACCCCGTGGTTTTTCCAATACGTAGCCAAATCGCTTCTAGAGTCACGATTTCAATGTGCTGTCATCGTCCTCTGAAATTCGACTAGGTAATTCGTTTGGAAAACCCGATTTATTAGTTAAAGGAAAGTGTTTGTATTATTATTTTTGGATAGCTAACTGAACGTTTCTGTTGCCTGATTGTATGAGTTCGAGTCAATGGATCGTCAGATTTAGAGCACGCTTAAGAGCTAATTGCTCGTCCTTGCATTGAGTCAAAGGAAGGGAGAGCTGTTGCTGTGGTTCGGTTGGTGACTCCGTAGAGAGAGAGCTCTGTTTCGGTTTATTCGAGGTAAGGGGAGTCTCACTCTATAATAGAGGGTATAATAGGTTGTATGTAGGTCATAGAGTCTTTATTTTGTTGATATTGGTTTGTTGTATGCTTGTTTTGATGGATTGAATTTGAATGGAGCTTGAGGTCGATTTCTACGATAGAGTTAGGGTTCATAATATGTTGATCTTGGGTTTGTGATGTATTTGATGATTTGAACGTGCGATTGGTTGTTAAAATATGAAATTGGAAGTGTTAGAATGTTTAGAGAATGAATTAAGACTGTTCATGTCTTTGGAATGGTGTGCATGTGCGAGTGTGTTCTTTGCTCGGCGCCAAGTTCTTTGGGAAATGGCGCCAGCAATCGCTTGAGTCTTTGGGAGGGTGTGTTTGCTGTCTGGGCGCCAGTTTGCTAGGAATGTGGCGCCCTGTGCACTGTTCACGTGCACATAGAGGGTGTTTGAGTGGAACTTGATGTTCTGTGCATATTTCACCGAGCCAAATTTTGTATTCACCTGCCCAAAAACATTTTAAAACATTTTGGCTCGAGTAGTTTTCTGTTTTCATGTGTCCTTTGAGAGATGTGCCGGTGGGCAATGCTGTGGCGCCATTAGTGTGCGCCTAGGGGGTGTTTTGAGTGGAACTTAGAGTTCTAGGCACATTTTACCGTGCCATCTTTTGCAGTTGCCTGCCCAAAAACAATTTTAAGCATTTTGGCTCGAGTGGTTTTCTGTTTAAACGTGTTGTGTGTCTTTGGGTCAGTGTGTAGGCGCCAAGCAGTCTTGCCAGTGGTGCTGGGCAGGCGCCTGTGTCTGAGTTTGTGTCTGAGTTGGTGTCTGGGTTTATGTCTAGGACTGTGCTGCCCAGAGAATGTGTTGAGAATGTTTGAGAATGTGTTGTGTTGTTACATGGAGTCTCATGCATACATTCGGCTGCGGTCGTAGAGCTTATAAACTGATTGTGAAGCCTGAGGGAAGGCCGGAGGGCCAGAGTCATGAGGACTCCATTTGATGATGAGAATGCCGGAGGGCAAATATTGAGAATGCCGGAGGGCAAATGGTACCACATGCATAACTACATTGCTTACATTCACATGAATGCATGAACATTATTGAGTGATGATTGGTATATGCATCCTAACGAGAATCCTTCTCTAGTCTTGGTTCAACCTTCACTCGATAACCAGAACTATCAAACCTGGTCTCGCTATATGAAAGTCGCATTGATCTCGAAAAAACAAAATCAAGTTTGTTGACGGTAGCCTTCCATGTAAGGTACCCAAAAATGGGTAAACCTTCAAAACACAATGACAGAAAATTAAAGCTCCTTTCGAGGGGAGAGTGTCTCCTTTAACAAAATAAAACTACACTAAACATTCTTTTTCATTGATTTGATGATCTCATTCAAATGAGTGAGAGTACATATATAGGTGCTAGAAAATGGTGACTCACCCCACTAAAGAACATTCTAGATTGACTAACAAAAAGATAAAATAAATGAATATAAAAAGATGACTCATAAGAAATAAGATGGTGACTCATATGCTTCTAGAATCTACTAGGTGCTTCTTATTAGGTCACTTAGTCTCTTTAGGTATTTGGGCTTGGTCCTCTTGGGTCGGGCCATTACATTCCATTCCCCTTCACAGCAACCTTGTCCTCAAGGTTGAAGAAAAATGGGTGTTATTACAAATTTTCCTGGATACCATTGTTTGAATTGGAATGACCAAAGAACCTTAGACATTTGAAACTGTTCCCCAGGATCCCATGGTATGAATTCAGCAAGTTGGAAAATTGAAAACTCACAATTAAAAGCAAATGTTTCTTCTGTTGTTAACATGGGTAGATAGCAACCTTTCATAGTAAAAATATTCACAACTCCCACTGATAGCTTCTTTTTCCCATGTAGACCTATGACAGTATGGTCCTTCTGAGAGAACTCCATAAAACCTTGTGAACCCAACAAACTGTGTAATGCTAAAAGTTGATCAAATGTATTGTGGCTACCCTTGTTAGAATGCATCAAAGTTTGACAATGTGGCCAACATTGACTCATATCACCCGAGAAGAATTTGTGTGACACATTCGGCACGAGTAACACAGCACAAGTCGATTGTTCACATAAGAAAATGACTAATCGCACAATATGCTTTCTGAGTAAATAGTAAATGAACACGCCATCATGTGCCATGATAGAATTGAATAGAGTATTCCCAACAAACATATCTGCAGTTGTGCATATGATATCTCCAAGAGTGCTACCTAATTTGAATGGCATAGACTGAATTCTGAAATCCGAAATTAATTCCACAACTTCCCTAGCATCATCACAAAAAAGAATATTCATGTAGCACACAAGGTGGACTTTATACGGTTCCAATGCCAAGTTAGCTAATTCTTGTAGGATATTTTCAAATCCAAAACTAAGCAAGGCAACAGTAACATAATTCTTTTCATGGCAATTATATGAAATATGAGCGGCTTGTGACAATTTAGATTTACCACCCTTTATAGCAGCGGAGAACACTTGACCAACAAGTCCAATAACAACTAGAATAAAGAGTGTACGTAGGACACTAAGTCTAAACAAGGCATTCTCAGTAATGTATTCATCAATATGATGATGACTAGGAAAATATGTGAGAATTCCAATTTCAACAGTTAAGAACCCAATCAAGGCAACAATTTCATGATTATTTTCAATGAAGGTAGCTAGCTCCAGGAAGTATTGTGCAACTTTTTTAACCCTTGGGCTAATAACCATATTAGGGGACATCAAGGTGCACCCATCTTCATATAAGGGATCAATATTTGCATAAACAACCAATGCAACACCATACACTTTGAGATAGAATTGAAGATGTGTTCTATCATTCAACATCAGTACAATGCTTTTATGTGTGTGATGATGGAGAAATTCAAGGATGCCTGGAAAAATCTACATGTTTTCATTCCCCTTTGGTTTTTAAATTCATTATTTTCCTTCCCCTTTGCAAATTTCCAATCTTTCGCAACAGCACCAACAATATTTTTCTGTAATTCTTCCTCTATTTCTTTTATTTTCTTTTGTACTCTCTCAGAAGTAGAAATTGTCTCTTCCTCTACTTCCTCTTCTACCTTCATTGAAGATAAAGATACATGAGTAAATTTAATATCATTAGAACAAGACGAAGAAATATTAGTGTGAATGGTTGGTAACTCTTGGACTTTACAAATATGGTCACAAAATATTTCTGCAATCACTCTTTCTATTTTCTCCTCTAATTTTTTTTCTCTCAGTTTCTTCTTTTCTCTGAAGGCTAACTTTTCTACTCTTTCTGCCTCTTTTTTTAGCCCATTTTCATAAAGGTATTTCACATACGCAGGATCCATCACAAAATCTCTAATGTATATACCATAATCCCTTTGCCTTCCCTCCATCATGAAAATAAATATAGTGAGTAGAACCTAAGCTTTGATACCAAAATGATGGCAGACTAGGGAAGGACCGTGTTGAAGTTGAGACTTAAAAGAAGGATATTGACGCCACACTCAAGAAATAGATGAGAAGGTGAGTGATAAGTCATAGGTTTTGATCGCCACAAGTTTCCTTGATAAGATCAATTTTTTCTTTAACCCAAGAACACAAGGGAAGCTCTCACAAGAGGAGAAAACTCAATTTTCATTCATATTCATAATCTGATTTGTTTAGTACAAAATATCCCTATTTATAGGCTAATCTAACAACCTTTGGAAACCTAAGTGACTCTAGAAATAAACTAAATAAATTTCCACTATCATGCATTTATCAAATAAATTGATAAGTGCATTTACATTATTTAATTCCTAGTAAATAAACATAATTGTAAAAATAAAACTCCACTAGTCATTATAATGACTTAACAAGCCTTTAAAACCCACAAACTAACTTAGGAAATATCAAAAGACACCTAAAATTATTTAATTAAAATTAAATACGAAAATTAAAAATAAAATAGGAAATATTTGTTATTCCATGATTGCTTCTTATTGATGTGTTTTGGCTTCTAAAATGTTGGAGCTGAGTATTTTTCTTTGTAGAATTCCTTCCACATGCTTAGGGAACTCGTGCTCTCATCACAAGGATTTGTAGTTACGAAAAATACCTTCAACAGAGACATTTTCACAAACAGAAGGTGGACTTGAAGCGTTGGTGTTGGTACAGAACAAACCTTTGACATAGACATTACACCAAACAGATGGTGGACAAATTTTCATTGCCACACAAAAATGCAATTCCTCGTGCTCCACTTGACAATGGTGATCTGGTGGTTTCGGTAGTGGCGGCGGCGGCCGTGTTATCGTTTGCTCCCTATCGTCAGGTGGTTCCGGCTCGGAGGGAGTAGTTGTAGATCGTCTGGTGTCTGGCGGCTCCTGTGGTTCCGATGGAGCGCACAAGGTTGATGATGGTGAAGGCACTGCATCCTGTGGTTCTGGCAGCGGCTTTAGCGGAGGTTGAAGGAGGGGTGGTAGAGGAGTGAGAGGATCTGAGTTTGAGAGATTTGGGCTTTTAGATACCTCCCCATTTGGTGGGTTTTCCGGCGGCGACAACAGTGAGATTGAGATTCTTGCCGGCAGTGGTTTTGGCGACGGCACCAGAAGTGGTTGGTGGTGTGTTGGGTGTGTGGTTAGAGGGGGACGTTGTGGTATGCGGTGGTGTAGTGGCTCTGTTCCGATGGTTGTTGAGGTGGTGACGGTGTGGTAGGAAAGGAAGCTACGGCGAGTGGTTTAGGCGGTGGTTTTAGTGACTTTGATGATTGGGAAGGAAAGAAGGGTATGGTGGGTGGCTTTGGCAAATCGAAGTTGACGGTGGAAGTGGTAGGAGAAAATGAGGTGGAGGTGTTTGTGTTGATGTGGAACGTTTGTGGAGGGTTGGGGGTTGGGTAATGACAAGAAAGACTCCATTGTGAGTAGTGACCGAGATGATGCAATGGTGGTGGTGGATGGTAGTGAGATGGTGGTGATGGTTGAAAGGGCTATGAGATTCCCATTGTGAAGGTTGGGTGTAGGTGACAGGGCAAGGTCATAGTTGAGGGAAGAAACTTCATGGTTGAGTGAGGAAAGTTCATGGAGACATCTCTCAATGAAAGCACCGATGTAAGGTACCCAAAAATGGGTAAACTTTCAAAACACAATGACAGAAAATTAAAGCTCCTTTCGAGGGGAGAGTGCCTCCTTTAACAAAATAAAACTACACTAAACATTCTTTTTCATTGATTTGATGATCTCATTCAAATGAGTGAGAGTACATATATAGGTGCTAGAAAATGGTGACTCACCCCACTAAAGAACATTCTAGATTGACTAACAAAAAGATAAAATAAATGAATATAAAAAGATGACTCATAAGAGATAAGATGGTGACTCATATGCTTCTAGAATCTACTAGGTGCTTCTTATTAGGTCACTTAGTCTCTTTAGGTATTTGGGCTTGGTCCTCTTGGGTCGGGCCATTACATTCCACCTCTGCCGATCTCTGATTCTCTGTATGAATCATGGAATCGTTGCAATAGCTTAGTTCTTTCCTGGCTTCAACGCTCAATCTCTGAGAATATCGCAAAATCGTTACTCTGGTGTGACCGTGCTTCGGTCGTGTCGAAAAGCTTGGAAAAGCGATTTTCTCAGGGGGATATCTTTCGACTTGCAGATCTTCAGGATGAATTAGCTCGTTTTCAATAAGGTAATCTCGATATATCATCTTACTTTACCAAATTAACTACTCTTTGGGAAGAAATTGAGAATTTCTGTCCTATACGTGATTGCACATGTGCAATTCCGTGCACTTAAGTTTCTCAAAGGTTTAAGCGAGCAATTTTCTCAGGTTCGCTCCCAAATCATGTTGATTTCACCTCTTCCGATTCTTGATAATGCTTTTTCAATGGTTCTGCAACAAGAAAGACAATTCGCTCAGAATACTACCACTGACTCTACAATTGAGAATCAATCCTCCGTGAATCATGTTTCACAAGCTTTGTCTCGTGCCTTCAACGGTGGTGGTAGAGGAAGTGGCCGGAATTCATCCTACTGTAGCCGTGGAAATCGATTGTGCACGCATTGTTGCCGCACTAATCACACAATTGACACATGTTTTATTAAACATGGTTATCCTCCAGGCTATCAGTATCGCAAACCAGTATCTGGTAATACTTCTTCTTCGGCCACAAACTTTGCAACAAATTCCTCCACCAATACTGTGCAGGATTCCTCAACAACTTGTTATACCCCAATTTTGTCCATGTTCTTTTTCTGGTTTTAGTCGTTTATTTTATTTAATTCGTGTTCTGAAGTCGCGCAATTACGAGAATTATTAGAAAAGTGTCTCATTTACTAACCTAAGCCAATCTCAACTAACCTGTTCATCTAAGACGAAATGTCGTTGTTTAAATTGAGAATGCGCGCGAATGATCGATCTTTTCGCACATTCTTTAGTTGAATCTTCGTATTTGGGCCTAGTCGAACTTAATTGGGTTTATCCGAGTCGTTTCCTTGCAAATGGGCTTATTCGAGTCGTTTTCTCACAATTGGGCTCATCATTCCGACTTCTTTCCTATTTTTATTAATATTATTTCGTCCTTATTTTGAGCATATATATATATATATATATATATATATATATATATATATATATATATATATATATATATATATATAGTCCACAAATATAAAAAATTCTATTTAATTTTATTTACATTTGAAAAGTGTTTAAGAGTCCAAAATGTAACACCCCTTTCTACCCTTAATTTACACGTCATTATCGAGTAATTTCTTTTCCAAAAATACAAATTTATTCGATAGAAAAGAAGTGCCACGTCGTCATTTATAAAACTCCTCACGTCATAAAATTTAAACCTCAAAAATAATCTCGTCGCGTGAAATAACAATAGCTCACTAAACAATGCTCAAACACGTCTCACATCATTAACATAATCATAAAACAGTTAATTAATAAACTAGCAACTTCAACTACGCCCCTAGGTGCTACTACGGTATCGAGAGAGAGACTCGGCGAAACCCCAACAGCTAACGAGAGAAGGCAACAAGACCTTCACTCGCGGGTACTGCGGCGTTGCCACGATAGAGCAACATTCCAAGCGAGAAGGGTGAGTCTTCAAACAAAGCATAAAGGCAAATATAATAGTCAATATATTAGAGAACAACATCTATAATTACCATAGCACACCCAACGTCACATTTCAACCATCACAGACAACATCGGCGAACAACATAGCAAACACACCAACAAGTAACTACATCACTTTTATGCACATGTATGAGAATGCAAACATGCATGTGGTACCATCATCGTCGCTTATTTGTTGCCTGGTGGGCATATCGTCGCTAGACCGCAGCCTTTCGTCGCTTAGACCGCAGCCTTTCGTCGCTTAGACCGCAGCCTCTTCATCGTCACTTACCGTGCATATGAAATGCATGAGACTTCATGAACACACAACACACACTAGTTCCACACATCATCACTGTCACTTACATCATCATAACATCACTTATAACATTTTATCGTAAACATAACATTTTATCGTAAACATAACATTTTATCGTAAACATAACATCCCCGTCGCTTTTGGCCATAACCGACCCGTCACTATCATTATCTTCACTTTGGTCCTAATGACCCACTCATCAATTAGACAACACACACACACACACACACTCACATCAACTTCACATCGTCGTCACACAACACACTCACATCAACTTCACAGCATCATTTACAGCAAGACACATAACAACATACAATTACCCTTTTATATATTCGTGGGTTATAAAATAGTAAGACTCACAATCATTGTACATCATCACTATAATTATACTCACAGAGTATACACATCATCAATCATCACCAATCATAATACATCATCATCAAGCAATTACTCATAGAGTACACTCATCGCAAAAACATCGCTATTCATAATACATCATCATAACACACAAATCCTCATCATCATTCAATACGTATATATATATATATACTTCATTTGTCTTTTAGATTAGGGTGTTATAAAATAGTGCACTGATTGACTATGGGATTACTCGGTAATCGATACTACTTGCAATGCATTGGCCACCTTTGCAAGACTCTCGATGATGCCCTTGTAAATACACCAAATGAAGGAAATTTCTCGCCTTAGTGGTAAACCACAGTCTAGCCATAGTCAATTAGTGTACTAATAGTGTAGCATTTCATAACAATTCACTTATATAAACATAGTATCACAATTTTCATAAAACTACACCATTTACTCAGTAGATACAGAAACAATAAACATTTTATTTTGCCTTAAAAGTAGAATATTCAGTTACGCCTCTGAATAAGCTTTCCAACGCATAATTGTTATTTGGTTACTTCACATTAAATTACTTTGTATTGAGTTTCATGAAGAGTTTCTCAATCCCTGTGGGTTCGATCTTTTATACTACTTGTTATACCCCAATTTTGTCCGTCTTCTTTTATCTTGTTTTAGTCGTTTATTTTCATTAGGGGCGTGTTTCGGAGTCGCATGATTACGAGAATTATTAGTGTAGAGTCTCGGTTACCAACCCAAGCCAATTCCAAATACTACGTTCAACTAACTCGAAATACCGTTATTTAAATTAGGCACGCGCGCGAATGATCGATCTTTTCGTGCGTTCTTCGATTTAATATCCGTATTCGAGTTTAGTCGTACGTGAACAGGTCTACCAAAATTCACTTTTCTCAAAAGTTGGCTTAAACTCAGACTTAAGAATGCGATTCCGAGTTAATTTTTTAACGCGCCCATTTCTTCTATTTTTGGTCTAGTCTTAGCGCAGCTTGTCAAGTCCTAGTCCGTTCGTCTTTGTATTTGGCCTGCTCCTTTTTCCTATTATTATTTTTATTCTTATTTTGTTTATTTAATTTGTTTAAGCACATATAACAATCCAAAAATGTCAAAATTTCTATTCAGTTTAATTTACAATTTAAAGGTGTTTAAGAGTCAAATAAGTCGAAAAATGTCAAAAAAAAATTGTATTTAGTTAAATTTACAATTTAAAAGCTCTTAAGAGTCCAAAAAGTCCAAAAATACAAAAAAAACATATATCTAAAAATACAAAAATAACAGATCCGAAAATACACAATAAACAGCAAATCAGGGTTTCAGCAAAGACTCCCAAGTGCTGCAGCAGTCTTTATTCGGCTTGGATCAAGACCTGAAAAAACTATCCAAAACCCAGTCAAAACTCAATTAATGTATTAACCTAGTTTTAGACTATAAATAAGCAGTCCAACAGCAGTCAAAATACACAGAAATACACACAAGCTAAGGCTGCGAAAATCAGAAGTAAAAATAGGATTAGAGTTTCACATCGAAACCCTAATCCACTAAACACGGTTCCTTCAAAAAGTCAAAATCGGAAAAGTTCGAGCGACGGCAGCAGTTCAAGAGGAACAATAGTAGCGAACCACGATTCGATTACAAGCACACCGAGAGCCTAATGTGTGGGTGATAGGTTGGTACCCAAAATCCCAATCATTCATAGGTCGATGAATTTGTATTTTCGTTTTTACATCACCAAACTACATAATAGATTTAATGAGCCTTGTAAGTGTTATTTTTGGTAGTGTTTTCATGATTGTTTAAATCCATAAGATTCTGGAAACAGAGACTAAAAATACAGAACCTAACTAGATCTTAATAAAAATTTCAAGAAAGGGTGGTTTAGTTTTCCTTCATTTTTTAGTGGTACCAAAGCTCTTGGGAAACCAAATCGAATAGTCCTGTTATTGGTAAAAATGAATATGGAGACCCAAAAACACAAGCGACAAGTAGGACCACAACTAATAGGAGATCCCAATCAAAATAAAAAAATAGCATGACTCTAGAATTGAAATAACTAAACGAAAAGGAGTAGAAGAGAACCTAAGAACCAAAACTTAGAAAAAAATATAAAAAGAATCGACCTTTGAAACGCCACCGAGACTTCGTCTTCTCCGTGAAAGCTCCGGCGAGATCCTACAAAACCGAGCCTTTTTTACCCAACACCACCACCGCGGAACCCCAAGAATCGAACCGCGGCGTCTCAACACCGTCATCGCTATTTTCGTTCACACCGCCGCGGCGCCCACCAAGGCCCTCCTCCGCGACGTCTCCTTCATGCTCTCACCGCAACCTCTCTCACTTCAGTTAATTTCTCCTCTCTCTCTCTATTCCGCAATTTTTTTTCTCTCTCTACATGGAGGAAGCTCATGCGACGCAAAATGTGGAGGATGGGTAATTAGGGTTATCCTCTTTAGCAACTTGCATTATATAGTCCAGGTTACCTATTGTTTTTCTATTATTACTTTTTTTATTATTTATTACCTTTTAATATATCAGTTGCTACACACCCTTGTCTTTTTCAAGGTCGCTTTTTTAGGTACCCCCACCCATTCCCTAACACCCCACCCACCGTGTGAAAATACCAAAATACCCACGACTCTTTACAAAATCACAATTTCTTTACACAATTGGTCATACCTACGTTTGACCACCTTCACTCGCATATACGCCAGCTTCAACGTATATACGATCAGCCCAGAAAATCAACCAATCGTATATACCCCACCAGACCCCTATATACGACGAACACTTTTTACTCACCGTATATACCCCTATTCAGGCGTATATACGATTAGCAGAAATTCATCCAATCGTATATACCCCACTGCACCCTATATACGACGAGCAAAAAAGTAAGCATCATATATACACGTTTTTTGATGTAAATACGATGAGCTTTTTTTTTTTTTTTTTTTTTAATTTTTTTTTCTTCACTTGCAGTGTCCGGTAGGCATAGAGGGAGACGTGAGGTCTCTCCGATCGTGAGACGGGGAGTCATCATCGCTCCGAGTACGAGGACTCGGAGGCATAATCAGCTCCATGCTTCAAAGACGAGACAGACAGAGACAGAGCACCTGAGGCGGTGAGTATGAGCCCGAGGCGGTGAGTGATCACCGAGCCGGCCAAGATGTCGGCCTGGCTGGAGCTTTCTATCTCGGGGATTACTGCAGCAGACGCAGCAGAGGATTGGCATAGGGGAGGCCGGTTTCTCAAAAGATCATTCCCACTTTACTCCTCGATATCATCCCCAGTATCCCCAGTGATGATCCCCAACCTCTTCATTACCATCCCCACCTCCCGAGTATCGCCAGCAGCAGCTGTGTCGATGCTTATTACTCAGACCACTCCATGTCTGAGTATCATGAGGTGCCTCAGCAGTATCAGGAGGAGCCTCCTCAGCAGTATCAGGAGGAGCCTCAGGAGGAGCCTCAGGAGGAGCGTCAGCCCTCTCTTTTTTCACCGACTTGGCGGATCGTATCATGTCTCATAGCTTCTATACTCGGCCGACCCGTAAGTTTTGCATTTTTTGCTTAAATAATTTATTTAAGTCACATAGTCTGCACTTTTGCTTACATTATTTATTTATTTTTATTTCAGGAGTATCAGCGAGTTGTCAAAGTATGGGCTCATGGCAACAAAGTCCATACTAGACTTCATCTTCATTACCCTGACCTACTTCAAATACACCACCGTGTGGTCAGGGACTCCAGATTGGCCCCACTTCTCCAGACCGGCCACGCCACAGTAGACCATGAGTTGCTGTCGGCTTTTATTGAGAGGTGGCACTCAGACACTTCGTCATTTCACTTGCCATTTGGTGAGATGACGATCACTCTGGATGACGTCTCTTGTCTGCTCCACCTTCCCATCCAGGGGAACTATGCCACACCTCCTGCCCTCACTGTTAGCTCGGAGTTTGCCACCCAGCTTGCTGAGACATATTTGGGTGTGTCACGGGTTGAGGCTGCTAACAACACCCGTGGGGGTCCATATTACAGCTTCAAATGGCTGGAGCAGGTTTATGAGCGCAACTTGGAGGAGGGGGGTGACATCACGATTCTTTGTCGGGCTTTTTCGCTTCGCTTTCCCGACTGCGATTATCTTCACCACGAAGACTGGAGACAGGGCTGAGGCTAAGTGGTTGATCTACCTGGATGATCTGAGTCCAGAGGTTCTTGGAGGCTATGCATGGGGTGCAGGTGCACTAGCTGCCATGTATCATGACTTGAACACTGCGTCATCTCGGACTACGCAGCAGTGTGGAGGGTATGCCAGCCTATTTCAGGTATACCTTTTAACTTCTTGTATTTTTGTTAAATCGCACTGACTTTTGGTAAATTTTTGTGAATTAAATATGTTATTTATTTTTGCATTTCAGGCTTGGATTATGTGGTATTTCCCCCGGATGGTGGATAGGTTGCCCGGTCATATCCCGGGTGCGGAGCCACTTGCTGGGCGCTACCGGAAGAAGAAGTCTGACCACCTGAAGCTCAGCCACTACAGGAGGATGCTTGATGAGCTGAGGCGGAGGATGTCTGCTGGCGGCCATTTGAGGAGGACAGGGCTGGTAGACCCTTTGAGCAGATCTCCCTATACAGGGGCTTCATCAGCTGGGCTGATTTCAGAGTTGCTTACATGCCTGATAGGTGTCTGCGTCAGTTTGGGTACACGCAGATCATCCCACGTGACCCTCTTAGTGGCCGTCCGAGTCATACTGATTGCGTGTTTGGGATCGTCCACTTCATGGCATCTGTGGAGGACATCCTGCGCACTACTCGGGTTGCTCGGAGGCCGGATCAGGCTGTACGTAACTACTTAGAGTGGTACGTCCGGGCTTCTATCCCCAGACTATTACCGGCTCCACCATCACCACCATCACCTAGAGCTCGACCACCGACACCTCCCGAGATACGCTACGACGATCATGGCCGGATTAGGGAGCTTGTGAGGGCTTGTAGAGCGGGATTCGTGGACGCCGACATCGCACATGGCGGTCCGGCGTATCGGACACTCCATAGGATGGTGGGGATGGCAAAGACCGGATGACGTGGGTGGGGAGCTTAGGCGACGGGGCGAGGGCGAGGTGGGCGCCGTTAGGGATTTTTATTTGTTTTTGATGTATTTGATATTATTTTGGCACTTTATTATATTATTAACTTTTTCGGATGTTTTATTTATTTTACGAGTTTCCATAAATTTTTGATTTCATTGATTCAATAAAACAAAGTTACACAAGCGATAAAACATAAACAACTTGAATAAAAATAGATGAGATAAAATGAAAATACAATATAAACTATCGAGGTGGTGGAGTTAATCGACGCGAAGGATCTCAATGACGGTCCTTCTGGTTTCGACGCATGAGATGAATGTAACTCCTCCATTTAATTGTAATATGAATGGACATCATGTCTCGGACGTCATCCTCGCTGTTGACATCCATGGTAGACCAGTAAATACCTCCACTAGTCGTTTCGGGTTTCCGATAAACAATACGAATTATCTCATGTTCGTCGTTCTCTGGTTGAACCATCTCATGATGAGTTTCGCTAAGAGCGAGAAAATGATATATCGTGTTTTAACCTACACGAAACAACATCTCTCCCATCGAAACTTACACCATCATCTTTCAAGATGATACCCTGATGATCAACAAACCCCATATTAGAATGAACAAGAGTGAGGGAAGAAGGCTCGTAGTATGACATTAGCGAAGCCTGCATCATCTTCACTTGTGATGTGTGAGAGAAGGAGGAAGTTGATTTTTTGGTGTGAAAATAGTGATGGTGGGAGTGAGTATTTATAGATGAGGTAAAAGATTATCAACCGTTGATTTTGGCGTGCAATCTACACCGTAGATCAACTTTGAAAGCGAAATCATGACCGTTAATTTTTTTTTTACAATTTTAAAAAAAAAAATTTAAGACGCATCGTATATATGTCATTTGGGACATATATACGATGGGTAGTTTTAACGCATCGTATATATGCCCTGAAGAAGTATATACGATTGGTGGTACCACCACCAATCGTATATACTTCTTCCGGGCATATATACGATGCGTTAAAACTACCATCGTATATATGTCCCAAATGACATATATATCGATGCGTCTTTTTTAAAAAATACATTACAAAGGGCATTTTGGGATTTCAATTTGGGTGGGGGTGTTAGGGGAATGGGTGGGGGTACAAAAAAAAAAACCCTTTTTTCAATGACACCTCCCCTTATTCTAAGCCCATGGATTCGCAGGCCTAACCCAAACTGTGAGGTTGGACTTTTCCTTTTTGCACCTCCTTTTAATTATACAACACCCTGCTGTTAATAAAACCTAAATTTACAATCTGCACCCCCTATTTTTCCTTTCAATTCTTTTCCAACTCAAACATAAATAAATGTTTTTCTCTTGAAATTAAATAAACGGCTAAGTCGGTTGTACAACCGGGTTAGTCATTATTTTAGGGCCAATGAGCTGTACAGTTCAGTAACCCTGCAAACTTAACAAAATACGAATAAACTATTTTTCTCTAAAAATAAACGGCTAAGTCGGTTGTACAACCGGGTTAGTCATTATTTTAGGGCTAATGAGCTGTACAGTTCAGTAACCCTGAAAACTTAATGAATGTGAACGAACCATTTTTCCTAAAAAATAGGGGGTTAAGTCGGTTGTACAACCGGGTTAGTCAGCGTTCTAGAACTAATGGGCTGTACAGTTCAGGAGTTCTAGAATACCTATTCTAAAATCAACCCACCTCATACCAAACCACTTTCTTTCAAAAAACTCTAAAATTATTTTCAAAAAGCAAGGGACTAAGTCGGTTGTACAATCGGGTTAGTCAGCGTCCTAGGAATCAGTGAGCTGTACAGTTCAAGGAATCCTAGGACCCCTGCACTAAAAAACACCAACCCACAAACATTTTTCAGGAAGAACTACGTAGCTTTGATTCCTCCATTGCATCCGGAGGTACGTAGGAGCAAGACTCAATTCTTGTCAAGCACTAAAAACCAAAAACGTAAATAAGTCTTTTTTCTACAAATAAAAGGGTAATTATTAAATAAATCTTAAATTAGTTAGACAATAGGATGTTGTGGGGTGCTAACACCTTCCCCACACATAACGACTCCCGAACCCTAACAATGCCTCGTCCTAAAACTTAAAGGGATTTTCCGAATTTGCCATTAAAATAAAATTTGGTGGCGGCTTCCTAAGAACCTTTCGAATAATCCTTTCCCGGATTTTTCGGTCGCTACAGCTGGCGACTTCACTGGGGACTTATTTATTTTTAGAGAGTCAAAACCTAGTCTAATTAATTTAGGATTAATTCAATTTTTACCCTTCTATTTACTTATTTGCTTTTGCATAATTATGTTATTTATCTGTGTAAACCCTAGGGTAGAAAACGATATTTGTATATATGTTTGTTTGTCTGTTTGCATCTTTGGGTTGTTTTTAAATTGCTCCTACACACACTTCACTCCTACACTTCACACACTTGTGAGAAAAAGTCCCCTACCCGGACTCGAGCATAAACTTAAGTTAGAACGAGATTGCATAGTGATGGCCTGCGAGACGTACGTCTCGTTGGGTGGTCACGAAAATCTCACCTAGAGTTTGATTCCTTTTGAGGATGCTATCCCTTCTAATAGCTTGCCTATTGTCGGGGTCAGTGTTCTTGACTGGGGTCCTTGGCTCTAGGAACCATGTGTAGGATTCTTTAGAACCATCCTTGTGAGGTTCACTATAAAGAAAACTTTAGACCCACTCCGTAAGATACCTTCCTAGGTTCACAAAGGAGCTTAACACCCTTGCATTCAAAACAAACATTAGTGCATACCGTCTTTCACAAACACAAAAATCAAAAAACAAGAAAAATCAAAATTGTTATTTCCGCAAAGTTTTTTAGAAAGTACATTACATGCATTTTTTTTTCTTTTTTAAATATTGAAATATGCGTCAGGGAGTTAAAAGTTTTATTTTGGAGAGAAGCCATGCATGCTAAAGTCAAAATCAAATTTTGTTCTTTACTCTCCAAATGAAAGTTTATAACTCCCCGACGTGGTAAAATCAAATCATATGTTATCATCTCATACACCTCATACACATACATGCGCATACATTACCATTTCATTTGCATTTCATACTAACATCATGCATTGAAAAAAATAGAAAAAAGGCAAGCTGGTTCATCAACATCGTTATTGGACTCGCTCTCAAGCAAGGAACATGGCCGAAAACCAAGACAATCAAGTGTTGAAGGATGAGATTGAAAAGCTGAATGGAAAAATGAAGGACATGCTGGGTTTGAAAGATCAGATGACCGAGATTTTGAAGCTTCTCGCCGAGAAGAATGCGACAACATTTCAGCTGGGGGCACCAATGACCAGGCCACAAACGTACCCCGTCCACATAACTCTGGTCCCAACGCTCAGGGCGTGCAATGGCCTCAATGGGGTCTACCACTAGGTTACACGCCTCCGACCACGGGTGTTGTCAATGAAGAAGATATTTCTGGGGTTGCTGCACAGAATCATGATGGAATAGCAGGAAACAATGTTGGTGATGAGACAGAACAAATTCAGCACAAAACTTATGGCACCACCCAAGGGCTTTCTCAAATTCTCAGACCTGACTTCAAGAATCATACTCGCCCTGTTCCTCACAATGTGGTTGGTCTTTCTCGTGGTTACCAAGCTGAAGATCCTCAAGCCAAAGATAAGCTGCAAATGCTAGAAGAGCGTCTGAGAGCTGTGGAAGGATCCAATGTGGAAATAAGAGACGCATATGACCTATGTCTCGTACCCAATGTGGTCATTCCTTATAAGTTCAAAGTGCCAGACTTTGATAAGTATCGAGGGACAACATGTCCTCTTAGTCACCTGACTATGTACTGCAGGAAAATGGCTCAGTTTGCGCACAATGATCAACTGCTTATTCATTACTTCCAAGACTAGTTTAGGGGCGACTTAGTGGTATACGCAGTTGGAACGTGCTCATATCCAATGTTGGAAAGATCTGGCCGATGCTTTTCTTAAGCAGTACAAATATAACATCGATATGGCTCCTGATAGGACACAACTTCAAAATATGACCAAAAAAGACAACGAGTCCTTCAAGGAATACGCCCAGCGCTGGAGAGGGTTGGCCGCACAGGTAGCACCACCTCTATTAGAAAAAGAAATGGTTGCCATGTTCATGGAAACTCTTCCACCCCCTACTATGACAAATTGATAGGGGGAGTATCTTCAAGCTTCTCAGACATGGTTACCATAGGAGGAAGAATAGAAAATGCAATGAAGACTGGGAAGATCGCTCATAATTCTGATGGGACTCCTACAAATTTCAATAAGAAGAAGGGGGAAGTCAACGCCATAGTAAAGAATCAAGGAAACTCGCACTATAATTCCCCAGCACCATCAGGCCATCAAGGGTCATCCCAATACGACCCCATTCCCATATCATACACTGACCTGTGCAGCCAACTTATCAGCCACAATGTGATTTCTCCTCGTCAGATGAGACCAGTTCAACCTCCATTCCCAAGAGGACACGACCCAAAGCGGTATGAGTTCCACGCTAGAGCGATCGGTCACTCACCGAAAATTGTTATCCCTTAAAGCACATTGTTCAAGGCCTCATTGACACAAAGCGGCTGAACTTTAAGGGAGGTGATGATTAAATAGCAGTTGGTGAGAGTTATCAAAGTACCAAAGACGGTGTCATCAATCATGTGCGCTTTTCTCCTGCAGATAAAGAGTTCAAGAACCGAGAGATCTGATTTTTTTCGTGATTTTCAATTCAAAGTAATTTTCTGTAATGCAAATCCTAGGGCTCTGCCCAAGGCCTTAGGACATTTCAATAAGGGCACACATGTTTCATTTCAGTATCATTATTAATAAAATAGCATTTTGAATTCTCTAAATTCTCCTTATATCTCTCTCATTTGTTCGCTTTGCCTTCTCCTCTATCCGTTTTCACTTCCAACTAATGCAGATCAAAATTCTTGAAAATAGCAACATCGGTAACTCATATCATAACCTTGATCACCTCATTAATCAAACTGAGGAAAACGTTGAAGATAACTGGGAAGCCCATGAGAATCTAGCTGGAAACAACTGAATCTACTAAGCTTGGGCACGAAAGAAGACAAAAAGAATACAACAATTAAGGACAGCGAACCAAGAAAATTCACTCGAATCTTGTCTGATTAGGTCGACGACATGACGGGGATACATCAAGTCATAAGAGGTTATTAAACGCCCACCGGTGTAACAAGATCTGTGATCGTTAAAATTTAGTCTGCCGTTACGGCCTTCCAAAAAAGATTGTCACAAACAATGGTGGCAGAGCTGTTTGCAGACCTCAGGTCATAGTCCCTCCCCATACCACCCAAAGGTGAATGAGGCAGTTGCAACAACAAACAAAGAATATCAAAGGGATCCCGCAGAATGCGATCCATGAAACACTCCCTTTGGCCTCACATGGAGATTAGACCTCATTTCACACCTCAATAAGGCAACCCAACGAAACAAAAGAAGTGCTCCCATTGAACCTCATCAAACAAAATGGTTGCCCCATGTCGTGACCAGCTGTATCAGATAAGAACAAAGAAAACTTAAGAAAGTCTGTCTTCGACAATTTAAAGAAAGAGGCCTGGTGCCCAAGGAAATCTTACCTATCCAAAAGGATTCTCAACCTCGAATCACGAAGAACCTTACGTGGGGAAGAAATAGTTCTCTGGAAGAGCCTTAATTCTCACGACGGTGAAGACCTCCCAATCAACTCAGATGCAGTCAAGGAAAATTGATATATGAAAAAGAGAAAAATGAGCCAAGCAAGAATATGCTCGCTAGGTCGAAAACCCAAAAGGGCGGCCTAGGCAAAAGTTAGAGCGACCCGATGGATCGAAAACCCAAAAGGGCGATCCAGGCAAAAATTAGGGTCAAGAGATTGGACCAAAATACTGAGGCAAACAACACTTCTGAAAGTCGGACAATGAGGGGATCAAGGTTGTGAACATGAGTAGCCGATGGCGTTATCTCAAGGAGATTAGCTACCAACAAATCTACTTAGTATTTTTGGCTCTCCTGTTTCTTTCAACTCGGTTACTGATGTAATCTTCAGTCAGTGTGCCTTCTGCATACTCGGCTTCCAATATTAATATCAAACACTTTCCCTTCTCTTTTTCTCCCTCGTTTTTGAAATGGTGTTTTATGATAAATGATACTGAGTTGTGAAACATGTGGCATATCATAAGCATTACGATCATTACGAAATTTTTGGAAATTACAGAAAGGACGTAATCTCTCATCACCTGAAATGAACAAATGCACTTAATATCACTTCAAATGAATCATCAATCACCAGCATGTCGATCCAGCAATACAAATACACAAAAGGCTACATCTCTCACACCGGAAGTTCCACGAGTTGATGAAACCAGTCAAAAAGAGATTGTCAAAAAAAAAATTCAAAAAAAAAAAGAGAGAATGCCGAAAAGAATCAAAAAGCAAAAGAAAGGTGTCATCCCGCATTTCATTCATCATCCCACCACATGTCAATCATTACATGTGCATATATCACATACAAGCATATCAATTTCACTGCATTATTAAATACGCCAAATGGAGATTACCTTTTCATTTTTGAATGCACTTACTAAGTTTTCAGATTGACGCGCTAAGTGTCGGTCCCTATATTTCATTCCCAAAATTAAACCCATATCATATCACGGATCACCAGGTTGATCCCTCTAGTAAAATATTAATAAAGAGGGGCAGCTGTTATACCCCAATTTTGTTCGTCTTCTTTTATCTTGTTTTAGTCGTTTATTTTCATTAGGGGCGTGTTTCGGAGTTGCATGATTACGAGAATGATTAGTGTAGAGTCTCGGTTACCAACCCAAGCCAATTCCAGTCACTACGTTCAACTAACTCGAAATACCGTTATTTAAATTAGGCACGCGCGCGAAGGATCGATTTTTTCGTGCGTTCTTCGATTTAATATCCGTATTCAAGTTTAGTCGTACGTGAATAGGTCTACCAAAATTCACTTTTCTCAAAAGTTGGCTTAAACTCAGACTTAAGAATGCGATTCCGAGTTAATTTTTTAACGCGCCCATTTCTTCTATTTTTGGTCTAGTCTTAGCGCAGTTGTCAAGTCCGGTCCGTTCTCGTCTTTGTATTTGGCCTGGCTCCTTTTTCCTATTATTATTTTTATTCTTATTTTGTTTATTTAATTTGTTTAAGCACATATAACAATCCAAAAATGTCAAAATTTCTATTCAGTTTAATTTACAATTTAAAGGTGTTTAAGAGTCAAATAAGTCGAAAAATGTCAAAAAAAATTGTATTTAGTTAAATTTACAATTTAAAAGCTCTTAAGAGTCCAAAAAGTCCAAAAATACAAAAAAAACATATATCTAAAAATACAAAAATAACAGATCCGAAAATACACAATAAACAGCAAATCAGGGTTTCCAGGCAGCACTCCAAGCTGCTGCAGGTGCTGTTGGGCTTGGATCAAGGCCCGAAAAAACTATCCAAAACCCAGTCAAAACTCAATTAATGCCTTAACCTAGTTTTAGACTATAAATAAGCAGTCCAACAGCAGTCAAAATACACAGAAATACACACAAGCTAAGGCTGCGAAAATCAGAAGTAAAAATAGGATTAGAGTTTCACATCGAAACCCTAATCCACTAAACACGGTTCCTTCAAAAAGTCAAAATCGGAAAAGTTCGAGCGACGACAGCAGTTCAAGAGGAACAATAGTAGCAGACACAGTTCAGTTACAAGCACACCAGAGAGCCTAACGAAGTGGGTGATAGGTTGGTACCCAAAATCCCAATCATTCATAGGCTGATGAATTTGTATTTTCGTTTTTACATCACCAAAATACATAATAGATTTAATGAGTCTTGTAAGTGTTATTTTTGGTAGTGTTTTCATGATTGTTTAAATCCATAAGATTCTGGAAACAGAGACTAAAAATACAGAACCTAACTAGATCTTAATAAAAATCTCAAGAAAGGGTGGTTTAGTTTTCCTTCATTTTTTTAGTGGTACCAAAGCTACTGGGAAACCAAATCAGAATAGTCCCCTGTTATTGGTAAAAATGAATATGGAGACCCAAAAAACACAAACAGCAAGTAGGACCACAACTAATAGGAGATCCCAATCAAAATAAAAAAAAATAGCATGACTCTAGAATTGAAATAACTTGAAAACGAAAAGGAGTAGAAGAGAAGAGCGGAAGAACCAAAACTTAGAAAAAAATATAAAAAGAACTGACCTTTGAAACGCCGCGGAGACTTCGTCTTCTCGCGAAGCTCGGCGAGATCCCACAAAACCGAGCCTTTTTACCCAACAGCCACACGCGGAACCCCAAGAACCCGAACCGCCGCGTGCGAACACCGTCATCGTCATTTTCGTTCACCGTCGCGGCGCCACCCAAGGCCCTCCCTCCGGCGACGTCTCCTTCATGCTCTCACCGCAACCCTCTCTCACTTCCGTAAATTTCTCCCTATCTCTCTCTATTCCGCAAATTTTTTTTTCTCTCTCTCTACATGGAGGAAGCTCCTGCGGCGCAAAATGTGGAGGATGGGTAATTAGGGTTATCCTCTTTAGCAACTTGCATTATATAGTCTGGGTTACCTATTGTTTTTTCTATTATTACTTTTTTTTATTATTTATTACCTTTTAATATATCAGATTGCTACACACCCTTGTCTTTTTTTCAATGACACCTCCCCTTATTCTAAGCCCATGGATTCGCAGGCCTAACCCAAACTGTGAGGTTGGACTTTTCCTTTTTGCACCTCCTTTTAATTATACAACACCCTGCTGTTAATAAAACCCAAATTTACAATCTGCACCCCCTATTTTTCCTTTCAATTCTTTTCCAACTCAAACATAAATAAATGTTTTTCTCTTGAAATTAAATAAACGGCTAAGTCGGTTGTACAACCAAGGTTAGTCATTATTTTAGGAGCCAATGAGTATCTGATTCAAGAACCACCGCAAACTTAACAAAATACGAATAAACTATTTTTCTCTAAAAATAAACGGCTAAGTCGGTTGTACAACCGGGTTAGTCATTATTTTAGGGCTAATGAGCTGAACAGTTCAGTAACCCTGAAAACTTAATGAATGTGAACGAACCATTTTTCCTAAAAAATAGGGGGTTAAGTCGGTTGTACAACCGGGTTAGTCAGCGTTCTAGAACTAATGGGTTTATGCAGATTCGGGAGTTCTAGAATACCTATTCTAAAATCAACCCACCTCATACCAAACCAATTTCTTTCAAAAAACTCTAAAATTATTTTCAAAAAGCAAGGGACTAAGTCGGTTGTACAATCCAAGTTAGTCGTCCTAGGAATCGATGGTATGCAGTTCAAGGAATCCTAGGACCCCTGCACTAAAAAACACCAACCCACAAACATTTTTAAGGAAGAACTACGTAGCTTTGATTCCTCCATTGCATCCGGAGATGCGTAGGAGCAAGACTCAATTCTTGTCAAGCACTAAAACCAAAAACCTAAATAAGTCTTTTTCTACAAATAAAAGGGTAATTATTAAATAAATCTTAAATTAGTTAGACAATAGGATGTTGTGGGGTGCTAACACCTTCCCCACACATAACGACTCCCGAACCCTAACAATGCCTCGTCCTAAAACTTAAAGGGATTTTCCGAATTTGCCACTTAAAATAAAATTTGGTGGCGGCTTCCTAAGAACCTTTCGAATAATCCTTTCCGGATTTTTGGTCGCTACACTACTTGTTTAGACTGTGTGTATACTTGAACATGCTTTCCACCACACCAAGTTTTTGGCGCCGTTGCCGGGGATTGAAGTTAAATTCTTTTGAAAATTCTGATATATTGTAATTTAGTGTTTTACTATTCTGGTATTTGTTGTTTCTGTCATGCAGGAGCACATGGTGCTTTAGCATATGTATAGAACCAGAAACAAGACACCAGAATATAGCTTAGATTGAAAGAAGATTAGGAGATTTCTAAGACTCCAAAAGCAAAATCAACAAGCTTGCATCATGTCTTACAGTGATGGACAAAGTTTAAGGCCACACTCAGCAAGAGGAGGCCCCGGCTCACATCAAGCTACTGAAGAAGATCATAGAGAACAATTCATTTACATGGATCCCATAGCTATGATTAATGATAGAGATAGACCAATGAGGGACTATGCTCAGTTTGATCATCAAAACATGCAAACTAGCATATCAAGACCATATAGATGCTATGCATTTTGAATTTAAGCCTATGATGTTTCAAATGCTTCAAACTATTGGTCAATTTGGAGGAACTCCTCATGAGGATCCGCATTTGCATTTAAAACAGTTTCTGGAGTATGTAGTAACTTTATCATACCCGGTGTTAGTGAAGATGCATTTAGATTAAGGTTGTTTCCTTATTCTTTGAAAGATAGAGCTAAGGCTTGGCTAAACTCTTTAGAGCCCAACTCTATCCATTAATGGAATGAAATGGTTGAAAAAAATTTAGAAAAATATTTCTCACCTATCAAAAATGCGAGGATGAGAACTGATATTACATCTTTTAGACAAAAAGAGTTTTAATCTTTATTTGAAGCATGGGAAAGATGGAAGGAACTTTTGAGAAAATGTCCTCATCATGGTTTACCTGTTGTTATTCAAATGGAAACATTTTACAATGGTTTAGAACCTCAAACCAGAATAATGCTTGATGCATCATCTGGTGGAGTGTTATTGAATCTGTCATATAATGAGGCATGTGAATTGATAGAAAGAATAGCAGCTAATAGCTCTAGTTGGCCTACTGAGAGGGTGAGTGCCCAAAAGAAACCATCAGGGGTACATGAAGTTAGTGATATATCTGCCCTATCTGCTCAAGTAGCCACTCTAGCTAACTTTATGAAAAACTTCACTTCAGGCAATGCAATTGTATTTAATGCTCCTGCATCACAAGAAGTTCAAGTTCCACTACCTAAGTTAGTACCTGAGTACCCTCCTCCTCCTTATCCTCAAAGATTGAAAAAAGCACATGAGGAGAAACAATTTAGCAAATTCTTAGAGGTACTAAAACAACTACACATCAATGTTCCCTTAGTAGAATCCCTCCAACAAATGCCAAACTATGCCAAATTGATGAAGGATGTGCTTACTAAGAGAAAAAGATTAGGGGAATTTGAGATAGTTGCCATGACAAAAGAGTGTAGTTTACTTGTGCAAAATAAGATTCCTAGGAAATTGAAGGATCCAGGTAGTTTTACAATCCCATTTTCCATTGGAAAATCTTATACTGATAGAGCTTTATGTGATTTAGGTGCAAGCATAGTTGGGAATTGGAATGGCAAGACCAACCAGTGTGACACTTCAATTAGCAGAGAAATCAATAGCATATCCTGAAGGTATCATAGAAGACATCCTAATTAAGGTAGATAAATTTGTATTCCCTGCAGATTTTGTTATCCTTGACTTTGATGCAGATAAGGAAGTACCTATTATCCTAGGAAGACCATTTTTAGCAACTGGCAAAACCTTAATTGATGTACAAAAAGGTGAACTCACAATGAGAGTGAATGATCAAGAGGTAAAATTCAATGTGATGAATGCTATGAAGTATCCTGCTGAAAACACAAAAGAGTGTTCATCCATAGTTTCTCTAGATCAATTGGTAGAAAAATAATTTTATAAACAGTATGATCATTTAGCTAATGCAGAAGCATTAGATGCAGCAACATTACTAGATGAAGAAATACTAGAACTTATGAACCTCTCAATCTTGAGGATCCAGCACTCAAGAAGAATTTACCCTCTGAAGAACAACCTCCTAAGCTAGAATTGAAAGAATTACCTAAACATCTTAAGTATGCCTTTCTAGGAGAAAATGAGACCCTACCTGTTATCATTGCTTCTGATTTAACATCAGAACAAGAGAGTGATCTCATTAGTACTCTACAGAAGCATACTCAAGGAATAGGTTGGCAAATGGCAGATATCAAGGGAATTAGTCCTTCTATATGCATGCATAGAATCATCTTGGAAGAAAATTCCAAGAATAGTATAGAGAGTCAAAGAAGACTAAACCCTATTATCAAAGAGGTTGTGAAAAAAGAGATCATTAAGTGGCTAGATGCTAGTATCATATACTCCATATCAGACAGTGCATGGGTAAGCCTTGTCCAATGTGTACCAAAGAAAGGGGGTGTGACAGTAATAGCCAATGAAAAGAATGAGTTGATACCAACTAGGACTGTTACAGGGTGGAGAATATAAATGGATTACAGAAAACTCAATAAGGCTACCAAAAAGGATCACTTTCCTTTACCATTTATAGACCAAATGCTAGATAGATTAGCAGGAAAAGAGTTCTATTGTTTCCTAGATGGCTACTCAAGCTATAATCAAATAGCCATTGAGCCTAAGGATCAACACAAAACTGCCTTTACATGCCCTTATGGAACCTTTGCCTTTAGAAGGATGCCATTTGGATTATGTAATGCACCTGCTACATTCCAAAGATGCATGATGTCAATATTCTCAGATTTCATTGAGCAATCAATGAAAGTATTCATGGATGATTTCTCTGTCTTTGGAGAAACATTTCAAGTTTGTTTAGCAAACTTGGAACAAATTCTCAAGAGATGTGAAGAAACAAATTTAGTATTAAAGCGGGAAAAGTGTCATTCATAGAGTTTCAAAGGAAGGTCTAGAGGTAGATAAAGCCAAAATTGAGGTAATTGAGAAATTGCCACCACCAACCATAGTCAAAGGTATTAGAAGTTTCTTAGGCCATCTTTGGTTTCTATAGAAGGTTTATCAAAGATTTTTCAAAAATATCAAAACCATTATGTATGCTTTTGCAACATGATGTACCATTTAACTTTGATGATTCTTGTATGGAAGCTTTTGAAAAGCTTAAAAGACATTGGTGACAACACCATGTAGTAACACCCGATTGGAGCAGGCCCATTTGAGTATGTGTGATGCTAGTGACTTTGCGATAAGAAGCGATCCTGGGGCAAAGATATGACAAGGTTTTTCATTCCATTTATTATGCTAGCAAAACAGTAGTTGAAGCTCAAGTGAATTATACAGTAACAGAAAAAGAATTATTAGCTATAGTATTTGCATTTGAAAAATTTAGACCTTACTTAGTTGGCACTAAAGTTATTGTCTCTACTGACCACTCTGCCATTAAGTATTTGATTTCAAAGAAAGATTCAAAGCCAAGGCTGATAAGGTGGATTCTACTCCTACAAGAATTTGATCTTGAAATCAGAGACAAGAAAGGAGTAGAGAATCAAGTGGCAGACCATTTATCAAGGATTGAAGGAGAATCACTAGGTACACAAGAGGAAGAAATTAAGGAGAGCTTCCCAGAGAGAAATTATTGGCAATCACAGTCAATGCACAAAATGAATCTGCATTAGCTATAAGCAATGCAGGAGCATCTAATGCATCTGCACCATGGTATGCTGATATTGTTAACTTCCTTGCAAGTAAGGTAGTACTAGTGAACATGACATATCAACAAAGGAGAAGATTCTTCCATATAGTTAAACAATACTATTGGGATGATCCATTCCTTTACAAAAAGTGCCCTGATCAAATAATGAGGAAATGCATTCCTGAAGAGGAGCAACAAGCAGTGCTACTGCATTGCCATGCTGCACCTTATGGAGGACATTTTGATAGCACTAGAACAACAGCTAAGGTATTACAGTCTGGTTATTTTTGGCCTACTTTGTTTAAAGATGCTTATTTTATGGTCAAAAGCTGTGATAAATGTCAAAGGGCAGGAAATATCTCTGATAAACATGAAATGCCAAGAACCAATATTTTAGAAATTGAATTATTTGATGTTTGGGGAATGGATTTCATGGGACCTTTTCCACCTTCTTTTGGCAATTCATATATCTTAGTGGCTGTTGATTATGTGTCCAAATGGGTAGAGGCGGTAGCATTACCAAACAATGATTCTAAATCAGTGAGTAAGTTTCTTCAAAGAAATATATTCACTAGATAAGTTTCTTCAAAGAAATATATTCACTAGATTTGGAACTCCTAGAGCTATCATTAATGATGAAGGTTCACATTTTTGCAATAGAATCATAGAAAACCTTCTAGCTAAGTATGGAGTTAAGCATAAGATAGCTACAGCTTACCATCCTCAAACTAGTGGTCAAGCAGAAACTATCCAATAGGAAATTAAGAGAATGTTAGAAAAATGGTGAGTCCAAATAGGAAAGATTGGTCTTTACAATTGGATGAAGCTTTATGGGCATATAGAACAGACATTCATAACACCCTTAGGAATGTCTCCTACTGAGAATAGTTTATGGAAAAACATGTCATTTACCTATGGAATTAGAAAACAAATCATATTGGGTTATCAAGAAGCTCAATTTTAACTTAAACAAAGCGGTACAGAGAATGTTAGAACTTAATGAGCTAGAGGAAATTAGGCAATTCTCTTATGAGAATCTTGAAATCTACAAAGCAAAAGGCATGGCATGATAAGAGAATTCAAAGAAGAGCTGAATGAGGAGGATTAGTTTTGCTATACAACTCTAGGTTGAAGCTATTTCTGGTAAACTTCGATCAAGGTGGTCAAGACCATTTAAGTTGATAAAAATTTATCCTCATGGAGCAGTTGATTTATTAGATGAAGCATCCAATACTATCTTCAAAGCAAATGGTCAAAGAGTCAAAATGTACTATGGTGAACATGTGGTGAGAGACAAAATCACCACCCATTTGCAAAATCTCTAAGCACAAAGAGGTAGTCAGGCTGATAAGACTCTTAAAACAAGCGCTTAATGGGAGGCAACCCATCATTTTTAAGTATTTTTGTTCAATTTTATGTTTTCAAGCGTTTTGTAGGAATGCAGGATACTAATGCAGCTGCATCAATGCACCTGCACTGAAGTAAAGAATGTGCCTTGCATCCAAATTTCAAAAATGTGAAGAATTTGATCAAGTTTAAATCCTAACCCATCAGAAAGATAAGTGGAAGGTTAAAATGGATAATGATATGTTTAGTAAGCAAGAAAGACACGTGGTGGCATGCATGTCTCCCACGTCTCACCTAACGGATACTTCCATCAAATCAAATCCCACTTAATCTTCCCTTATATTAAACCTTTACTCTCACAACCGTTACCCCATCCTTGCAAACTTAACAAATTCTCTCATCCACAAATAGTTACTTCTCACATTCCATCGTCACTTTCATTC
Organism: Oxytropis ochrocephala; assembly: GCA_020916435.1. NCBI lineage: Eukaryota > Viridiplantae > Streptophyta > Magnoliopsida > Fabales > Fabaceae > Oxytropis > Oxytropis ochrocephala. The sequence goes on from CM037090.1 coordinate 81,852,498, forward strand.
CAAAAACTCACTCAAGAAACCGAGAAATTGAAGAATCGCGATGGTGAAAAAGCAATCAACACAAAAATCCTCAGGCAAGCATGCTGAATCTACACAAAAAGGAAAGAAAGTCTTGCATGCAGGATCATCATCACAGAGAAGGAAGAAAGACAAAGCCAATGCGCCTGCATTGAGAACCGATGGTAATGCACACTTGTGGAGAATGAAATTGCTACCTGAAAGAGGATATGAATTGAAGAAGGACAATCCATCATTTATGGCAACAATTGCCAATCTTCACTGGGATCAGTTTGTTCTTCCAAGAGGATGTTACATTGAAGATCTGGTCAGAGAATTTTATGTTGGAATCACAGAAGAAGAAGGAAAGGAACAATCCTACACTTCAACGGTGGGAGGTAAACCTGTACACTTTGAAAAGAAAGTGAAATGGAAAGAAATGGAAGAAAGAAAGGGTAGAATAGGTACACAAGATGCTGTTTGGGAAAAGTTCACACCTAATGAGATCAAAATTAGAAGTACCTATTTGATAGATGCATTAGGTAATTGGCATTTGTTCATAGCAACTTCAATTTTACCTAAAACACACATATGCAATGACCAAAGAGAGATTGATCCTGCTAGATACAATTCTCTCTGAGGGGAATGTTGACATAGGTAGATTGAGGTCAAAGGGATTTTTGTTTTTACCTTGTCTTATTACTGAACTATGCATGAAGGAAGGTGTTCCCATAGCCCCCCCATGAACAGAGAAAATTCCCACCTGATAATTTGAATGCTGAAATAAGTTGTTGTTTGGAGATTTGAGAATGATCAACATGATTGGCTACAACCTGTCTTCGACAAAATGTTTGATATCTTAGGACATGTTGAAGCCCCAGTGTTTCCAAACTGGGTATTTGAAACTGATGGGGAAGGAGAAGAAGAAAAAGAAGCTGAGGAGGTAAGGGAAGAAGAAAAACAGGAAGAAGAGAAGGAGGAAGATCCAATAACAAAGAAGAAGGTGACTAGGAAGCAAGCAAAAGGGAAGAAGAAAGTAGTGATTGAGCCTGAAATTGAAGAATTGTATGATTGTGATACTGAGGAGGAGGAACAGGTAAACAAAGAAGTTGAAGAAATGGAGAAGGATGAAGAGGAAGAAGAAAGTAATGATGAGGTTGATAGTGAGGAGGAAGAGCATGCTAGGGGTGTAATATTAGAAGAAATAGCTAGACAAAAATATGCCAAGACACCTCCACAAACTCACCAAGAAACAACTCACACTTCACCCATGACATCACCAAGATCATCACCTATCCATTCACCAAACTCACCAATACAGTCACCTCTCAAAGAATCATCTCCCCACCCAAAATCACCATTACCCTCCCTTAATGATCCACCAATCCAATCACCACCACAAACAACCCCTCCACAACCCTCTCCAACAGCTGAAGTTGAGCAATCACCTCACAAAGAAAAAGAAACAAATGAGCCAAGCCCTATTATACCAGAAAAAGAACCAGAACAAACAGTGCCTTCTAGCCCAAGTAACATTGTTACTAATGTTGTTTCTGCTCTTGAGAAAGAGTTTATGCAGGTTAATGAAGAAGAAAAATCAGTAGAAGGAGAAATTGCAAAAGAAAAGGAACATCACGAGAAAAAACAAGAGATGCAGTGATGCACTGCATCACATCTTCTTTGCATCACAAGAGAAGGCAACAAAGCATGATGAAGCCACTATTCAAGCTGTTCTTGAAAAACTAGCTCAAAAGAAAAGAGATGCATTGCACAACACTCAAAAGTTCTTCAAAACTCAGCCAAAGTTAACACCAAAGAGGAAGCATTCTGCAGCTAAGCATACTGATGCTACTGCATCAGTACCTGTATCATCACCAGAGGAAGGAGGTGCATCTGCACCAGTTGAAGAAATACCACAGAAGCAACCCAAAGAGAAGAAACAGAAGGTGAAACATACTCCTCCTACCAAGCAGAGCACTAGAACAAGAAGTAGAGCAAAGAAATGAGTATCATTTACAAGCTTTCATGTGTTCACCTATACTATTATAGCTTGTGTTGCTACTACCTAACTTTTTCCCTGGTTATGTGTTGTTTTAATCCCTCTCCTCTTATTTTGAACAAATACTTTTGGTATTTTGTGGATCTTTGTTAGCAGTGAGGACACTGTTACCCCTTAAGTTTGGGGGGGGGGGATTATCTACTAAGTATGTTTGTGTGTCTTATTAAGTATGTTTGTTTACTAAAGTATACGTGTTTTAAAATGTTTTAGTATTATATTTTGTTTAATTAGATGAACTCAACAAAGTAATATCTGAATACATGAAACTATTTTCCAAAGAATATATCTTATGGAAATAGTGGTTATGTATGAAGAATATTATCATTGTTAAGAGTATTTTAGTAGATAATCAGTTTGAAAGTTTTTAGAAAATATGGTGCAAACCTATGGATGGAATTTTAATGATGAAAAGGAGAAAAGAAGCCTATTTCTTAGAAACTAACCAAAATTATTTTTACTTCAACACCTCAAAAAGCGAGTTTGTGAAAAGAACTTTGCTATTTAAAGATCAAATCGATGCATAAAAGATAGAAGAGCTTAAAGAATTAAGTTTGGGGTGTTTTATGAAAATTAAGGCTGAATTTGAAAAGTATAAGAGTAAACAATGCACAAAAAAAAGAAGGTTACAAAAGTGTAAGATTAAAGCCATATTGACCTGAATAAATTGAGCTATACCTGTGCCAAAGTGCATGAATGCATCTGGAGGTCAAAGACCTGTGCCATGCAGGAATAAATGCATCTGGAGGATAGTTCAAAACTGTACTTGTGCCAAAGAACAAGAAAAAGAAAGAAAATGCATCTGGAGGTCAAAGACCTGTGCCAAAGTGCAAGAAAAATGCATCTGGAGGCCAAAGCATCATCAGTGCAAAAGCACAATGCAACTGCACTAAAGAAAAATGCAGAAAAAATTAATGCAAAAAGCACTTCAAAGAAGTGATGCATCTGCATTAAAATAAACCACAAAAATAGAAAAAGTGCATTGGCTCAATAGCTTTTGAAAAATTCAATCAAGTAATTTGTGTTTTAAAACTCCCCAATACTTGAGGATTTTTGTTAGTCTAATCTCTCTTTTGAAAAATATTTTGGTGTAACCAAAGGTAAACTAATCTTTTCAAAGGCTAGGAGGAAGTTTTCACTTAGTCTTGGAACCAATCTCAACTCAGTGGGTCACACACACACATAAAAGAGTTTGAATAACTTTGGTAGTTTTTGAAGAAATAAAGGCACAAGAAAGATTGCTGAAAAATGAAGTTCATAGAAAGCACCTCATGAAAATCAAAGTATCAAGCTGATCTATCTTTATAGTGTTTTAGTTTGTCTTTGTCATTACTTGAGGACAAACAATGGTTTAAGTTTGGGGGTGTGATAACTCTATTTTATATAGAGTTGTTCATATGTTTAAACTTAGTAAATTGCTCTCTTTCAAGTAAAGGTAAGAAGTTTATATAGTATTTTGTTTGATATATGATAAACTTGAGTGATTGACATGGTTATAGTTGTTAATAGGCCATTTTGGATACATTGTGATATGTTTGATGTTTTTGTTCAGTGCAGTCCACAGATGCTCCTGCATCAATGCAACAACATTAATCCTGCATTACAAATGCTACTGCACTGGATCAACACAATGCTTCTGCACTACATCTGCATTGCTTGGAGAGTGAAGCTATCCACTTGCACATCCACTTGCATATGATGACCTCATGCTTGGTCTCTTAAAGCAAGGACACTTTATATTTCGGCTCTACAATTCCCAAATAGCTTTGAAGAGTCATCTACATAGGGACACGTGTTCATACCTCATTGGACCTCCTACACACTTGATGGAAGACCTCAACTTGGAAACAACTTCTGAAAAGTAACCATGGTTCCACCTCTAGTTTACTTCAACTACAAGGAAGGAAACCCTCTCATGAAGAAAGCTCAAAGCCTATATAAGGACCTTCACTTCTTCACTTGAGGATACATCACAATCCATAAGTTAGATACAAATTTCAATAGACATAGTTAGTTTCTATTTTGTAAGAAGGAAAGGAAGGAATTGACAAATCCTCCTTACTTCAATTTCGTAGTTTTTACATAGTGCTAAGGAGTGATGCAACTACATTGCTAGGAGAATTCATGCAAAGAGCTCCAACTCGTGTAATCTCTATCTTGTTGTCTCTTTTTTGTGATTTCAATTATATAAACATGTTCTTTTCAATTTATATTTGCCTTGCAATGTCTATGTTGAGCTAAATCTCTCTTAGTTGGAATGTTCTAACCATTTAATGAGCTTTTAAGTAAGTATGATGCATGTATGTAATGTGTGCACTTTAGTTCTTGCTTGATAATACTTTCAACACTTATTTTGAGATTGATCACTTAGAATAAGTAGATTTGTAAAAGCAAACATGGTTTACAATTAAGAACTCAAGAACTAATATGGGTGAGTGTTTTACATAAAGGAAACTTTGTGAAAACAATGCTAAGTCCTAGACTTAGGATAGTATAGTCCATAGGGTGATACTGTGGGTACTTTAAAAGGCAAGAGTGAACTTATTTATCAAGCCTAGACATAGGAAACTTGTAATGAAACTCTGAAGAAAGTGGCTGAAAGGCACATAGCTAATGCAACAACATTCAGTGCAACTGCATCACATACTGCATTAAACACTTAAAGGTGAATTACTTGGGGAAGACATTCCAACTAGTTTTCTCATTTGCATTACAATTACACACTTTGCTTTTTACTAACTTGATTGTGATAGTACCAAATCCACTATAATTGTTATTTGGTTACTTCACATTAAATTACTTTGTATTGAGTTTCAAGAAGAGTTACTCGATCCACAGCCAGGTTCGATCTTTTATACTACTTGTTTAGGGTTTGTGTATACTTGCACATGCTTTCCACCACACGATACTTCATGGTGAAATTCGATCATTCTGGGGATAGAGAGAAGGTTATTCTTTGGAGGCCCTTGGATGTTGTTTGACCACTATCTTTCCATCCTTAGTTGGTCACGGAATTTTTTCACGGGAGACCAAGATTGAGAAAACGATGGTTTTGTAAGATTCCTGGTTTTAATCTTGTTTACTATGATGAAAACTTGTTCTTGGAAATATCATCTACCATTGGCACCCAATTAAGTTTGACACTGTTTGCTACGGATCTCGGTCTCGGTCGGATCAGGGTACATGATTAATGAGCTCCAAGAAGGAGAGGTAGAGGTCCTTGAAGAAGAGTCAAACCTTGGCGGTTGAGGATGAAGCTCGATTAGTGCGAGGTAACTTGAAGGTCCACATCGGGTGGGGTGTTGAGATAAAATCCTTTTTGATATATGGTTTTAATGATAACAAACCTTATGAACTAAAGCTTAAGTATTACGAATGGTGCTCTACTAATGGGTGTCTTGAGTTTGTTGAAAAGAAACGAGGTTTCTTTCAAGTGGACATGCTAGAAGCAAATTAGATCAATCCATTGCATGCCATTCTCAACAAATTGAAGAATCGAGTAGCACCAACAAAGTTACAAGAATAGTAATGGAAGCTTCATGAAGACATATTATCTTTACTATTACAATATGTGGGACTAGGAAATTCACAAAGAGAAAAGAAGACATTAGGCAATCAAAGTAAATGCAAATCATCAAAGTGAATTCCTATCAAGAGTCCTAATAACCTAAATGACTAGATGGATCAAAGGTTTCTACAAGTCTCTACAAAGGAGATTCTCATAGTCATTAATCGAAACATATTCTACCAATGCTCTCTTACTCAAAGGTTCAAAAGCTTATCAAGAAGCATATCAAAGAGCAAGACTAAAACATGCAAAAAGTCAAGGGTAGAAATAAACATAAGAAGGTTCACATATGAGAAGGTTCAATAGTTAAAGAAGGTTAAAATAGTTGGAGAAGGTTCAAAGATAAGAAGGTTCAAATAAACAAACAACTACTCTAGGAAACTTCAACAACTAAAGAACAATCACTCTCATTGATGAAGCTGAAGAAGAGGTACTCAATGATTCTTCCTAAAAGCATCAAAGTTTATTGAGTTGAGGAATAATCATTTGAGAAAGTTTGCTTAAGTTAACGGAACATTTGACCAAGTCAAGAAAGGTATTAAATGAAGAAGAGGTAAATCAATGATTCTTCCTAGGAGCATCAAAGTTCATTCAAGTAAGGAATAATCATTTGAGAAAACTTGACCAAGTCAAATAAGAAGGTTTTACCAAGCCAATACTTTTCATAGAAGATAAATAAATGAGAGTGTTAAAACTCTAGAAGGTTTGACCATGCGAAAGAAAGGGTAAACCAAGCCAAAGACTTAGCAAACTAAGGTTCTACCATGGTCTACAATATTGGTATATTATAAAGGTAGAAAAGCCTTGAGAAGGTTAACTCATGAGAAGCTTAAAAATAAAGTCAACGAAGGTTTGACCAATCTAACGAAAGGTTGGTGAAAAGTCAAGCAGAAGGTTGACCAGAAAGTCAACGAAGGTTGACCAAAAGTCAACAGAAAGTTTGACTGAAGTCAAAAGAAGTTTGACTAACAAAACACCTTGGAAGTATAAGTTCAATGTTAAGAAGGTTAAAGTGAAGGAAGAAACAATGTTGGAAGGTTCTTTGGAAATCATATCAAAATTATCCCAAACACATTAACTCTTCTTGAATGATCTTAAGGTGAATTAAATGAAGATTCCAAGTCATAAAATGTGCTTTGAAAGTTTGAATATAAAAGGAGGTAATGAATGATTATTCATATGGCACATTTGAGGTGTTTATTCATGCTAGGAAGCTTGGAAGGTTGATTCAAATTAATTCCAGTACATCCAGCGGATATAAGCGAAGCATGGTTGTAGAGTAGACTACTAGAGGAGTACAATGTCGGAAGAAGAAGGTTGAATGTGTCGGTTAAAGCATAAAGACAGGACTTGAGAAGGTTCAAAAGTATCGACTTTTGTACCTTACTTAAAGTCACTCCTATGGACCAAAGGATACTCCAAAGAGTTCCATTCAAGTTTCTAACGGCTCTATTCAACTCCATTCAAATTTCTAACAGACTATATTCGGTCTCCATGGCTATTTAAAGGCTGGAATTCGAAAGTTCAAGGTATGAGTTTGGGTTGGAACCTCTCATCTTTCAAGCTTCTCAAAGAAACATCCAACCTTCTCATCCCACACTCCAAGCTTCTAATGTAAAATTAAGGATTCTTTTAGTGAGTGTGTGTTAGCTTGATGAGCATCATTGTATACACTTTGTGTAATTTATTCTCAAGCTCTTAAACATCCCAAAACCCCAAAACCCTTATTGTAAACATTATCTTGTAAATATCTCACCAAACTACCTAGAAAGAAAGGTGAGTGTTAAAGAAAAATACAACATGTGTAGTGTTCTATCAAGCTACCTAAGGAGTAGGTGAGTGTTGATGAGAAACTACAATGTGTGTGTTGTTCTATTAAGCTACCTAGGATAGGTGAGTGTTGGTGGTGATTATACTTGATAAGGTGATTCTTAGGTAACTAGTGGAGAGTTTCTAAGAGGTTGAAACAACTAGGCGTAGGCGTGTAAGAGTACACTAGGTGTTGTGTGTGATCAAAGCTAGTGGTGGTGAAGTCTTTTGTGTGTTGATCAAAAGCAAGTGTAATAGCTATTTGGAAAATAGTGGAAATACTCACGTGGGCGTGGGGAGAGGAGTAGCCAGGTTTGGGTGAACCTCTATAACTCTATTGTGTTATTTACCAGCTTTCCTTACTATCTTCTAACATGCTATAACATATTCACCATTGTTTAAACTAAGAGAAGGTTGATTTATTCAACCTTACAAAACTTGATTTTAACAAAGAACTTATAATCTATGATTTAATCTCAAAGTTAAAACCAACATATCTCTTACAAGCTATTATTCATGACTATCCCTCATCATTAAGAAGTTACTATCCTATATTGATTATCTATTGTTACTAACCTTCTTCATGGAGTAGTTAGTGTTTTATATTGATCAACTATTGTTACTAACCTACTCATGTATTTTATGCATAAATCATATACTGTTTTAAAAGCATTTATAGAAGCTTCAATCTGAAATGATTTCATCTTCATAAGCTTCTCTACATTAAAGAGTTTATCCTTCACATATATATGTCTTGGTAATATGTTCCTCGAGTTATCAAACAACTTTGAATTACCATGTTCAACAAAGGATAAAATTCATATGATGTACAAAATGTTTCTATGCATACATACAACACAAGACTCATTATGAATTGAACTTACTTAACTAGAGAAGGTTCATCGTGTGGAAACCTCTTCACAAAAAGAAGGTTCAATGCATGGAACCTACTCGAAGAAGAATATGTCTTGTGAAATTGTTTTAAGCTAACTACCTTATCTCAGAGTATCAACTTGAGAGGACATTGTCTAAGTTGCGGGATATAAATTTTCAAAGGGTCACAATTCAACCCCCCCTTTCTTGTGACTCTATATGCGACTTGGGAAGGTAGGCCTCGCTTCACCTTCTTGTCTGTGGAAGAGTATATAACTTGAGAGAGAATAGCTCATTTGCCACTTTGTGCAATTTTCTAGAGACATTGCGCCCATATATTCCATGAGAGAGGGCTTTCCGACCACCGTCAGAGATAAAACTACTTGCATGCGAGATCATCTTTCAGCGTTCTGAGTTAAACATTCAGTGCGAACCCATATTTTCTGCAAAAGAGGTTAGTTTCGTATACTTTAATCTTTAAAGCCTTAGTTTTTACCATAGATTTAATTTGTTTCATAGGGTCGACTTCGTTTTTGAAGGAGAGTCGCCACGGGTTCCTTTTGGGGAGATGTAGTCTCTCTTTGGCTTGGCAGAGGCGAGCGGCACTTGATAAAGTAGATAGGAGTTAGATGAGTGATGGGCGCGCTTCTCTTGCGGATGGCCAAGACAAAGAGCAAAGAAAGCATAAAGCCGTTCCACCTAGTAAGCCAATCCTGAAGAGGTCGGTAGAAGGCCATCCGAATCTGGCCCTGAGGGATCGCGGTCTCTATTCTCTACCACCTACATGAATACTTGTGAAAGTCGAGTTTCTCGACCACGGCTGCAACACGGAGAAAGCAACTCTCGAAAACATTGAAAGAGGAGGCGGCGAGGTGAATTCTCATCCTTACTCGGAGTAATTACAGTGGGGATCACGAAGAACCAATGGAGGAAGTATACAAATGGGCATCAACTAAAGTCTGCGGCATACATGCCAAGCGAGGCGGACAAGCTCGTTTCCTACTTTGAGAAGTATCTCGTTCCTTACGAGCCTGGATATGGAGGTGATGTGCGTGCGGGGTTCTAGTGTGCGGTGAACACAAACACATTGTATTTTCTTTTATTTCCAGCCAACAAGTTTTGAGATATCTAAGAGCGGCCCGTCGCATCATTTTAGCCCGAATTCTTTGGGGATTTTTGCGAGGTTGGTGACAATGGAGTACATTGGGAGAAAGCCTCTTGCCGAGTCTTCTTCACTTTATTCAGCGTGACCGTAATCCGTCGTCGTCGGTCGGGGCGGAAGCGAGCAAGGCCACATCAGATTCCGAAGCAAAGGTGAACGCTCATACTTCTTACTGACCAATGATTCGAATAAGAATTTCAAATCGGTCTTCTTCTTTGTTCAAGATATGAATTGTGAGGACAAGAGATCCATTGCCGAGTTCAACAACGGACACTTGGTCAAGCCACACTTCCCACTTTCTTTGAGTCGAGCTCATCATTTTACCCGTAGTGGATTAGAGATTGAAAACCAGTTATGCGGTGAAACCCAACAAGCTAACGGTGGCGGCGTGGAGTCGTTTAAGTTGATCAATCAATGGGGGAAGAAGCTGGCCGAGATGCGTTGAAACTTCATTGCGGTTCCTTGTTCGACGAGTTGGCCAAGTTTGAGGCCAAACTTAAGGAGTATTTTGATAGTTGTAATTACCTTAGCCATGTGAATTCTTTTTGTTGTCATTCTTTCATAATGATAATGCCGAGTCTGAAGTTGATTCTTTCTTTTGCAGGTAACATGGACACACTAGATGCTCTCCTTGCTGGCAGCAAAGTTGACACCACCATCAAAGTACCAAAATCATCTGATAAGAAGATTACACCCACAAGCTCGAGGAAAGAGAAGTCGGCTCCGTGTGTGTGGAACTTAGCCCCATAAGTTAAAGGCAATGGCTCTGCGAGGGCTCGAAGTCGGCTCACGAGAAAAAACGAAGTGAAGGAGCCGGAGAAATCCAACTTCAAGGCACAGAAACGTCGCCGAGATGATGCCAAGAATGCCGAAGGGGATGGCAGTGTAGCAATCCCAAAGATGCGAAGCTGCAAAAATTGTTAGAGCAAAGGAACCAAGAGAAAGTTCCAGAAATTACCTCCGTCGACTTCGACGTGTTGGCTAAGGTTGCCAAGTTTGGTGTTGCAACTTTCAAGAAGATGCAAATTTCGGCTAACGAGAACTCCTCTGCTAAGCTCCGAGGTAAGCTTACTGAAACCCAAGCTTATAATCATGCCATTGAAGCCTAGTTGGCTCGTAATTTCTGAGACTTGAGAATCTCGAGAAGGAGAATCAGCAGTTGAAGGATGTCGCTGTTGTGATGGCCAAGACTAGCTTTGAGCGATGCTTGAGCATGACATTGGTTCTTGAGCCCAACATCAGAAGCGAGTTCATGCAACTTTCATAAAAGGTGGTTGATGATCAAATAGTAAGTCTTTGAATGGGTTGTCTACCCTCCACACTGAACAACTCGGGAAGAGGAGGCCAACAATCTTTGGAGATGCCACTCCAAAGATAACGGCGAATGTCGGCGTTGACATAGAGGCTTCCCCTGCCAAGGTCGATGTGGATGCTTAGAGATGGGGAAAATTGATCATTAAGCCTCTTGTAATTTTCTTCTTTTGTTTGAACAATTTATTTTTGAAGGCGCCGAGCGTGTGCAGGGCGATCCACGTTTGTAAATACAATGGGCACCATCCTTTTTAAGGCACTAATTTCCTACACTTGGTTATATTTTCTTGTCAAATATAAATATGCATGTGTATTTAAGTGCGCTTTACATTATGTATGTATGCAGAGCGTATACGTAGATAACCAAGGTAGCGAGAGAGAGAATGTGAGTCGCGAGAGATCCTTTAATAATCGAGAGACAGAGGCACCTTATAGAAGGTGTGTGACTTGTGAGAATTCACACAAGTGTTCAAACTTGCGGATTAGGCCCGAGGTGGCAAGTAGATGAGTAGCGAGATGGCGATTCCTGGCGGAATTCAATGATGAGAAAGCGGTTGCGGGCACCACGGCTTATTTTAAATAGGAAGGCCGTTATGGCGCGCCATCTCAATCTTCTTACCATTGCGCTATGGCGATCGACCTTCTTCTGGGGCACATTGCGAGGCCCGGCCTTCGCTGGATCTTACCGAGGCCGTTGTGGGCACATCGGCCTTCTTACCGGAGTTGCTGGGACGTACGGCCTTCTTACCTGAGCCGCTGGGGACATCTGGCCTTCTTACTGGAGTCTCTGGTGACGTCCGGCCTTTGAGGCGGAGAGCCGCGCAATGGGTCTCCTTCCTTCGACCTTGATGGAATTAAATCGGTTTAGGCATCGAGGGAAGGCTGGGCTCGCGTAAAGCGAAATGGGAATCCTTCGACCCACGATGGGTTAAATCGACTCAAGAATCGATGGGAAGAGCGAGTTCGCCTGAAGAAAGATGAAGTCGCTGCGGACTTATTTGTCGGGACTCTCTGATGAAGTGGTGGACTCGACGATCAGAGAGAAATTTGTTGAGGCGCTGCGAGCCGATTACGAAATAGCTCGGAGAGGAGAGGCTGTTGAAGCTAGAATAGGCTAATCGAGGCGAGCTCGGAAAGGCGAGCTCTTTGGGCAGTTAGGTTATTCAACAATGAGCTCGGAGAGACAAGCTATTGGGCAGTTAGGCTGTTCGACCAAGGAGCTCGGAGGCGAGCTATTGGGCAGATTAGGCAATTCGACGCGAGCTCGGAGAGATGAGCTATTGGAGCCAAATTAGGCTATCCGGCCAGCGAGCGTGCGTGTAGATGGAAGAATATCTCGAGATGGAAATGCTACTTGAGGAGATTCCCTCGAATGATTTACCTATTGTGCTAGGTCTGCGAATTACCAAGAAATAATGCGAGGATATGGTGGCGGCGAGCGTACCTCGGTATTTACGCGCGAGATGAATAAAAGTCGAGATCATTCTTGATTGAGAGGCCCACAGGAGCGCGAGAGTCTCGAGAACACGGGGCAAACCAAAGATGGATAATTTTTCAATGAATCCACGAGCTAGTGATCTAACTCCCACTTTGTGGTCGCCATTGTTGATGGCTTTGGATCTCGGTCTCGGTTGAATCAGGGGTACTTGATTAATGAGCTCTAGGAAGGAGAGGTAGAGGTCCTTGAAGAAGAGTCAAACCTTGCGATTGAGGATGAAGCTCGGTTGGTCAGAGGTAGCTTGAAGGTCCACGTCGGGTGGGGGTACAGAAAGCACTCTAACAGCTCAAGTAAGTATGAGGCAGAGTTAAGGAAAGAGAGAAAGAGAGAGAGAGAGAGAGAGAGAGAGAGAGAATGTGAGGAATAGAAAGAGGAGTTCGAGAATGTGGATTGTTGAACATACCGTGGAAGAGGGATTGTACCTCTATTTATAACGGAAAGGAGCGTACCAGAAGTGTCGGATACGGGTGGAAGATCCTGACCGTTGGAGGAGGAAGTCCGTTGCGGAGAGCGCATTGGGCTGCGCTCTGAGGCTGGATTGGGCGAGACCCATCTTCTTGAGGGACTTTTGGCCCAAGCCGGAACAACGCCAATACCCTAAAAGTGGAGAGAGGAAGATTTGCTCGTGTTTGTGTTGAAATTGACTTAATCAAACCAGTTGCTCGTGGCTTGCATGTCATTTGTGCTTCTTGTGGAAGTTATATGTGTAACATCACCCAAAGTAATTATTTTAATTAATTTGATTGTTAAGAAATTTCAATTATTTTACCTAAGTGAGTTAGTTAATTATTGTTTAGATTGATAATTGTATTATTTAATTTGTCTAAATATGATAATTAAATACATCTTGTGTTGGAACCATGTTTAAGAATTTATTTTGGGGGTGTATTTAGAAATTCTAGTGGTATTAGGTTGGCAGTGGCGGATCTTGAAAATATTATTCATAGGGAGTGCCAAACTAATCAAGTACTAATATACTAAAAAGTAAAATAAATTATAATAATAAAATATAAATTAAAACAATATTATTTACAAATGAATATTTTTTTACATAGGCAATTGTTAGTGGGGTGGGGGAAATGTTAGTTCTTGGGGATTTGAACCAGGGACCTACTTCTTGTACTCATATGGTGCACTCCTTCATGTCCCTTACCTCACCAACTAAGCTACCTTCTTGGGACAATTTACAAATGTAATTAAATAAGTACAATGGAAATTTGATCCCACAATATAGATTTATTAATTATTAAGTAATTGGGTTTGGATGCCACCTTAAGATCTCGAGTTCGAATCATAGTAAATTTCTTTTTCTCCCAAATTATTATAGTTATATGAATTTTAGATAGCAAACATAGATCATATTTCTTATAACTTATCAAACCCATTTCCTTAGCATTGTGGTAAGTAAATCTATTTCCAAGCTATAATGGAATTGGAAACTAGTCGTCGATCCAACTGATACCATGTTTAATAAATTTTTGGCTTAATTACAGTTTTGGTCCCCCTATTTTTACCAACTCACGATTTTGATCCCCCAAGAATTGTTTTCACAAATTTGGTCCCGCTATTTTCACTAGCTCACGATTTTAGTCCCCCAAAAATTTTTCTCACGAATTTAATCCCCCTATTTTCGCCAATTCACGATTTTAGTCCCCCTATTTTTCCAATTTTTAAAATCAAAGTCTCCTTTAGGAAAAAAGGGGGCTAAAATCGTGAGTTTGCTTGAAAATAGAGGACTAAAATTGTAAGTTGGTGAAAATAGTGGGACTAAATTAAATGAGAAAAATTCTTGGGGATCAAAATCGTGAGTTCTTGAAAATAGGGGACTAAATTAAGTGAAAGACATTCTTGGGGATCAAAATCGTGAGTTGGTGAAAATAGGAAGACCAAAGCGTAATTAAGCCTAAATTTTTCTATATTTTATTTATCTCCTTCTTTTAGTCGGTGGCGTCAGTTGGTCAAATGAATTTATTGATTGATGAAATATTCTAAAATGAATACAAAACAAAATTACAGAGGAGAGACTCGATCCCGGTAGCTCTCATTGACATGAGAAAACTCAACCACTAGACCATGTTTTGAAGATATGTACATAATCGGAAAATATCTATATATTTAGTAAATTGATTTTAGAAAAGCTGGGGTATATTAGTAATTTCACATCAAAATTTTGGGGTAGTTTTGTGGCCTACCAGCCAATATGAAGATCATGCTGGGGCTTGGGTGACACTCAACCCATTCATAATTGAAACCTAATCATTGTGAGCTGAAACACAATAGAAACACACTTAATTCCACACCTACCTTTCCCAATTTCAGAATGAAACAAAACACTTGGGAGAAGAGAGAGGAGAGTCGAACCAGAGAGAGAGAGAGATGAGAAATTATTGAAGTTCATTGTATCCATTTCAAGCTGGTATTTCACCATTATTTTCTTCCCTCTCACATCGTTTGGCTACGCCAAAAACAAACTACCAGAACTCACAAGCTTACACATTCATCATCCTTATGGAATGCACCATTGCATGTGAGGTTCAAGGCTTCTATCTTTCTTGTATTCTCTTGCATGTACATTTTGTCATACCCCATTTTGTCAAACAGGTCAAAACCTAATTTTCCCCAAAAATAAATAAATAAAAGAAATAGCATCATGCATTGCATTTAGGGTCCTAAAAGTCATTCCAAAGTTTCTAAAATCATTTTTAAAGTTGAAATGCACTTTTTGGACAAGTTAAGATTTTAGGGGTAAGGGCATTTTGGTCATTTTTAGCAAAAGGATGATTTTTAAGTCAAAAATATGCACACACCAAAAGTACATTTTCTCTTATCCAAGAGAATTTTTGTACAATTTTTAGAGAGAATATCTAGCCTAAAATAATTAAAATGCACTTTTCCTATTTTTATTGCATAAAAATATTAAAAGACCATTTAATATTTCCCAAATTATTAAATGACAATTTTGGTTGTCTAAAAATAATTAGGAGACTATTTTATAGTGCCCAAAACATGTTACATATTTCCAATAGGTGCACTTCTATTTTACATGCCCAAAAATTTAAATTTCAAAAACCAAAAATGGGAAGTGTCCTCAATAAGACAAAACACCAAAAAAACCATCATTTTTATTTTCCCCCACATTTCAGCATATTATAAGCACATACCCCCTCTCCCTCCTTCTAGAAGCTTCTACACACTTCATTTCTTATTCACTAAGATTTGATTTATTCTATCCTTAACTTTGCCTCTTTGGTAAATTACCTCACTCACTTACACTAATGCTTTCACCCAAAATGCAAACTTACTTCTTTGGTAACATCCCATCACAAAAATACCCTAACCTATTTCATGAGACACTCCTTTCCCAAAATAAATAAAAGTTTATTTCCTTTTTTTTTTTCCTATGGCTTATGCCCACTCTCTCTTTACTCACCTTTACTTGTGTTTTCTAAATACCCCTAATCCATGTGATGATTCATCCCAACCCTCCATTTAATTTTAAGACTCAATCCTAGAGGCTCATCAAAAACAAAAAGACAATGATACCCCAAAACCTCAAAAAGTCTATAAATACCTCTTCCTTTTCACCCATGAAGGACTTTTGCCTTTCATTCCCTTCAAAAACACAAAAACAATTCTCCTCTCCTCTCTCTCTCTCCAAGGCCGAAGCCATTCTCCTCCTCCCTCTCCTCCATTTCTTTCAATCTCTTCTTTTCTCTCTTAGAAATAAGGTAAAAACCCTTGATCCCTTTGCATCATCTTCAAGCATTATACATTAGAACCTATTTTCTTCTCCTCATCTTGCATTTTCTTCATCACTTAGCACATCTATCATATTCATTTTCATAATGTAGCTTGTTGTTGTTGGTGGGTGAGATTTGGTATCTCACCCTTAATAAATGGTTTATGATGCTTTATGTTAATTTTGTTGTCATTTTACTAAACAAAAAAATAGGCTCAAGTTAATTTTATGTTTCTTCATTGTGAGTATTTTATTTTAGTAGTAATGTTGTTCTTGTTTAGTTGTTGATGATCTAGTCATATGATCTATCACTAGTGCTTAAGGCACTTTGATTTAAAGTGATGGAGATGACTAGAAAGGATTCAAGTTCATTTCATAAGCTTAACCTTATGTTCATTTAGCATACTCTAAATAAATTAGGTTTTGCTTGATTTTTAATTTGTTTTGTTGATGATCTTGCAAAGGATTCACCACTAAGTACTTGGTACTTTTGATTTAAAGTGGTGAAGATTGCAAGAAAGGATTCAAGCTTATTTTCATAGCTTAACATCTTGCTCATTTCGCATATGTAAATAAATTAAGTTTCATTTGATTTTTAATATGTTTCTTGGTTTAATTGTTGATGATCTTGCAAAGGATTCACCACTAAGTACTTAGTACTTTTGATTTAAAGTGGTGAAGATTGCAAGAAAGGATTCAAGTTCATTTTAGAGTTTAACACCATGTTCATTTCGCATATGCTTTAATAAATTAGGTTTCATTTGGTTTTGATATGTTTCTTGGTTTAGCTATTGATGATCTTGCAAAAGGATTCACCACTAAGTACCTAGTACTTTTGATCCAAAGTTGTGAAGATTGCAAGAAAGGATTCAAGTCTAGTTTAAATGTTAGTGTTCTTGTAACTTCATTATGTTGTTGTTGGTTGATGATCTTGCAGAGGATTCCCACTAAGTACCTAGTACTTTTGATCCAAAGTGGTGAAGATTGCAAGAAAGGATTCAAGTCTAGTTTAAATGTTAGTGTTCTTGTAACTTCATTATGTTGTTGTTGGTTGATGATCTTGCCAAATGATTCCCACAAAGTGTTTAGAGTATTCAATCCAAAGTGGTGAAGATGGCTAGAAAGGATTCATTAGATTTAATTTTGTACAATTTGTCCTTTCACCCTTTACTTTATCTCTTAATAATTCTTGTAAGATAGTCATAGATTTTTGCTTAATACTCAAAGTTTTCCTTGCATGTTTAGTCTTGGCCATGGGCCTATTTTCATTGAATAATACCTTCCATTGTTTGATCTATAATTAGGGTTTGGTTTAGGGTTGGTGCCACTATGTGTGCCTTTAGGTTAAAGTTTAGGTTTGAGGTTTAGGTTGCTAGATTGTTTTTTTAGGTTGAATAAATATATGCCTTGCTTGGGACTTATTTTGCAATTTCGCATGTTAGCTTAGATTCATATATCATGATACTCTTGTGTATTAATTGTTATTTGCTTGTGAATTTGCAATTGTTGCGTTTTGGTTTAGAATAAAAAAGATTTGCAAATGTTCTACTTTCTTTTCAAAGCCCCCAAATCAAATGTTTTCAAATAAAAAACTAAGGCTCTTTTCATAAATAAAATCATTAACCATCACTCGAAGCTTCGCTTGTTTGATCGTTAATGATGGAGTTACTAGTGGTAGCCACTCGAAGCCATTGCTTGTTTGACTATCATGAAGGCTCCCACACCTTAATCAAAAACAAATTAATTAAAAAACTCAAAAACAATATGAGTCATTAGTGTTAATTATCACTAATACTCATCCTTTTCCAAAATAATTTCAAAAAAGATAATAAAACGTTGCGACTAGTAATCACTTGAGTATTTGCTCGATTGATTATCGGTTCCAACACTTTTCTTTCAAGTTAGTAATGAGCATACTCGAAGCCATTGCTTGTTTGGTATTCATGAGCGGCAGTCATATTTCCAAAACCCAAAAGATAAGATAAGACAAAAGCCTGATTTTCTCAAAACAAAGAATTAAGAACTACGTAGCTTTGATCCCTCGATCAATGAAGTGCGTAGGACGGGTCATATCGTCAAGCTGCGCTTTCAAAAACCCCCAAAACAAAGAATTAAGAACTACGTAGCTTTGATCCCTCGGTCATTGAAGTGCGTGGGGCCAGGTCATACCCGTCAAGCTCACTTTCAAAAAACCTTAGTTTAGTTTCACTTTTCAAAAATCCCAAAAGATTTCTCTCTCTTGTTTTCTAAAAACATTTTCAAATAAAAGGAAAAGAAAAGAAGTAGAAACGATTATTTTCAAATCAAACAATCCAAACCACACATCGAATTAATGGTTCCCTTTCGGTAGAAAGGAGGTGTGAAGTGCTAATACCTTCCCACACCTAGCGACCCCAGAACCCACATTTACATTTTGAAAGACCACCCGCCTTTTTGTAAAAAGACCTTTTCTAATGTTTTGGTCTAAAAACTAAAATATTAGTGGCGGCTTCACAATTTTCACGTTGTACCTTTGAGAAATCAAACCCGGATTTTTGGTATGACACATTTGAGTAAGATTGGGTACTTTGGAGTCCTCTTTTGGTTCTAAGAGCATAGGAGTGTTTGTTTGGTTAAACAATTACGAGATTTAAGGAGATTAGGACTGTCTATTCATTAAACCATTTTCTCTTCTTATATTAATCATCTACTTCAAGAGTGAGTTCTTTACCCTTATTAGGTGGTTAACTTTGAAATTGTATGCTATGTGATGAAATTGTCAAACAAAATAGTCTTTGCATGCTGACTTGAGACCTTATATTGAAATAGAATTTGTGATAACGAAAGATGGGTATGGTGATTCTAATTGGTGTTATGCATGTATGTCAAAATGGAAATGTGACTAACATGATGTATGAAACATGATAATGATTGTTAATTTTGCTCGAATCATGTGGTAGTAGTTGATTGAAATGTGTTTGATTGTATGTTTTTAGTTTGAGGATTGTAGTAATTGGAATTGGTCAAGAATTTGGGTGAGATTGAGTAAGAATTTGAGTGTGGAATGCTATCAAAATTGTATTCCTTACTGCGAGTAAGCGCGCGCGCTGACTCACGCGCACCACATGAGCCAATCACTAGATATTGTCTCTTCACGCGTATGTTGCGCTTACGCGCAATTCCGCACGCCACGATAGCTCACGGTGTCTTGGCGCGTATGTCGCGGCGTGCCCGTAGCTCATGCGCAATCTACCACCTAAATATTACTTAAGCAGTTTTGACCATAACATTTGATCCGGGAAACAAAGGTATTCTCAAATGCGTTATAAAGCTGATCGAATCGAAGGACCTAACCATATAAATGAATTAGTTCTCAAATGCGTTATAAATGAGAGTATGGCATAGTGTCACACCTAAAATATGAAGATGGATATTCTTGTTTATAAGCATGATTAGTTATGTTCAATGTTAATGATTGAGCGATTTTTTATGCACAATTGATGCTTGATTGGTTATTGTACAAACATGATGGCCTTATGGTGTATGACTAACTATCGAGAGAGAGAGCCACTAAGAAGATAAAAAAGTTGAGATAAATGTCTCAATGTGGTTAGTAAAATTTCCTAAATGATTAGAGGATAGATAGCATACTTGGAGAGAAGTCATTTGCTTGAGTCAAGGTTACGTGCGTGCGCTCTTATAAAATGTTGAGTGGCGGTTCTCACTAAGATTGACATTATATGGTGTCATGACCAGGTGTAACTCCCAAAAATAATTCAATTATTTATTTAATTGGGTTATTTAAGGCTTACAACATTTTATTAGGTCAAATAATTAATTTGGAAGTTTTATTTCATTTAGGAGGTGTTTGAGTAATGGAGGAGGTGAGAATAAGGGCCCATGACCCATTAGTTAAGCCCGTATCCATGATATAAGTTGAGGTGTCGATGGTGAGAGTTCATTTGGCAATCAAAGCAAAGAAAAGTCAAAGAGTAAAGTGAGTAGAGAGAGAGAGAGAGAGTGATAGCCTTAAGGAGGAAGAAGAGATGTAACACCCCAAATAATTTAATTAAGAAGTTGATTAAATTGTTTAAGTGTTACACTAATTTTAATTATATTAAATTATAATATGGTGTTTATAATTTAGTATTTTATTTTAACTAAAGGGAATGGTGGAAGAAATGGAGAGGGGGTGTAAAAGGGCCCAAGGTGCTTTGGCCCAATGTACATATACCCAAAATTGGAATTTGCTCTCATTTGTGAAAAGAAAGGAAGAACTTGCGAAGAGAGAGAGAGGGAAGGAAGAGGAAAGCGGCGCAAACCCTAGAGGAGAAGGGAGAAGGGTAGATCGCACCACTCAAGGAGGAAAGAATAGAGCTTTGGTTGCGGTGGTTTTGTATGCGTGACTCAAGGAGAAGGGATTTCTACGGTTAAAATAAGGTAAGGGAGTCTCGCTCTATAATAGAGGTATAATAGGTCGTATGTAAGTCATAGAGTCTTAATTTGATGATGTTGATTGTTAATCGAATGGTTGTTGGATTGAATTTGATGAAATTGCATGAGAAATTGATTTAGGAGCTCAATGTTAGGGTTTTATGTTCTTGATTTACGTTTGGATGTGTGAATTGATGTTTGAAATGTGAAATTGAACATGTTAAAATGATTATAAGTGAATTGGAATGATATATGGTGGTTAGAATTGGAAGAAATTGAGAATTGAGGATTTTTGAGGTGTAGAGCGCCAAAGGGCTAGGATTACAGCGCCATGTGCCTTTATGTGATGAAGCTCTGATGCGATGTTCTTGTCTGGCGCGAGAATGTGGGTATTTTGGGGCCGGGAGTGGCTTGTATTTAGGCACATTTTCTCGTGCCAAATTTTGTATTCACACTGCCAACTTTCAATTTTAAGTGTTTTGGCTCAGTGGTTTTACAGTTGCAGTGTTATTTTGAAAATGTCGGTGGGAGCTTGTTTTGTGTGTGTTTTGGGGCAGGGAGTGAAACTTGTATTTACTGAACATATTTCCTCGTGCCAAATTTTGTGTTCACCTGCCCAAATTCATTTTTAAGTGTTTTTGGCTCAAGTAGTTTTCTGGTTGCAGGTGTCATTTTGAAAATGTCCCGGTGGGGCTCGTTTTGTGTGTGTTTTGGGGCCGGGGTGAAACTTGTATTTACGAACATATTTCCTCGTGCCAAATTTTGTGTTCACCTGCCCAAATTCATTTTTAAGTGTTTTGGCTCAGTAGTTTTACAGTTTGCAGTGTCATTTTGAAAATGTCCGGTGGGGTGATTTTGTGTGTGTTTTGGGGCAGGGAGTGAAACTTGTATTTACAACATATTTCCTCGTGCCAAATTTTGTGTTCACCTGCCCAAATTCATTTTTAAGTGTTTTGGCTCGAGTAGTTTTCTGGTTGCAGGTGTCATTTTGAAAATGTCGGTGGGGGTGATTTTGTGTGTGTTTGGGAGTCAGGGAGTGAAACTTGTATTTACGAACATATTTCCTCGTGCCAAATTTTGTGTTCACCTGCCCAAATTCACTCTTAAACATTTTTAGCTCGGGTGGTTTTGGTTTGAAAGGGTTGGGTGAGTGGCTCAGTGAGGCGCCAGCAGTGTTTGCCAGAGCGCCTAGTCTGCTTTGCACATGTCTGAGGTTGTGTGCAGCGTATGCGAGTTTGTGTCTAGAGTGCATGTTGCCCGGGCGCGGTTGCTAGAAAAGTGGCGCCCGATGGGTGTGTTGCCACGGGCGCCAAAATCTTGAGTTCTGGCGCTAGTGATGTGTTACACGGGCGCGAATGTGGGAAAAATGGCGCCTAGTCTTTGCCAAGTGCCTAAGAGTGTCTTTATTTTGGTCCCTAGGTGACAGTTTGGTCCCTAGATGATTGTTTTAGTCTAAATGGTGGTTTAGGTCCTTGAGTGAGGTTGAGTACTCTAGAGGGATTAGTCCTTGGGACTTAATGGTGTTGAGTATACAATGAGGTGGTAGCATGCCATGAGGGCATGGGCGGGAGGGCCAAGCCATGAGGGCTATAAAATGAGATTGAATCTTTGAGGTAAGAGTTAATGTGTGTATTGAAATTTGTTTGAGATTGTGGTTGTGTTGTACATGGAGTCTCATGCATACATTAATTTGCATCGTAGAGCTTATAAAATGATTGTGAAACTTGAGGCGGCGGAGGAGCCTTATAAAATGATTGTGAAGCTTTGGGCGGCGGAGAGCCTTATAAAATGATTGTGAAGCTTTGGTGTGGGAGGGCAGTCATGAGGCTCCATTGTTGATGAGAATCTGGGAGGGCAAATGGTACCACATGCATACTTACATTGCATACATTCTCATTAGTGCATGAATATTGTTGAGTGATGATTGGTGTGTTTGAGTATCTTTGTGAACTATGATTATATATATATATATATTGCTTATTATCACTTTTATTATATAGTTCGAGACTCACCCCTTTACATTGTTGTTTACCACGGGTAGTCATGAGTGAGGGCTTTCTACCTTCACTACTCCCAGTCGATGCTGCTCGATAAGTAGCACCTAGGGGTTGGGGTTATGAACTATAGTTGTCTGTTTTGCTCCTTGTTGAGCCTCTTATGTATTGTTTTGAGGCTAACTTGAATTATGCTTCTTTGAGATTATGAGTATTTTCCATTTGTATTATGTGAAATTATATTTCCACGAGTTTATTTAATGGTGTTACGTATTTGAAGCGCTATTGTGAGTGAGATGATTTACGAATGATTTTTAAAGAGATATGTGTAGCATCCCGTTGGATGATTTTAATTGAGAAATGAATTTTTACACTCTGATTTTATTATAAACTCTAGGGTAGAAATGGGGTGTTACATTAGTGGTATCGAGCAAAAGTTCGGTCTGTCCCAGGCCAAGTGTATGCATTTGTCATAGTGTTTATGACAATTAGGTGTTGCTAGACTAGTTCTAAATTGTTGATCATCTTTGTAGATAGAGGTGAGTTCGGAACGAGTAAGCCATATGAGGTGTCTGTGATAGAGGAAATCGGAGGTATCTTTGGTGGTAGTAGGTCTCTTTGAGGGTAAGAGGTCTGCTTTGAGGGCAAAAAGCCAAGTGGGAGATGCTCCGTGATATGGTGTGTTTCAAGTGTGGCAAGCCAAGGGTCATGAGAGCTTGGTTGCAAGTCTGCTAGTTTTCTTCTTCTGAAGAGGAAGGGTATGTTTCTTTGTCTGTTTGAGCAATTGCGCGGGGGTAATGAAAGAGGGTGGTCATTGTTTACTTTGATGGCGTCTATGTATGTGCTGAGAACCAAGTGTAGTTGATGGGTTGCGTGTGGTGTGTGAGTTCCACTGAAGTGTTTCGGATGAGATTCCTAGTGTGCCCCGAGAGAGAAGTTGAGTTAGGGATTGGTGGTGCACAGTACTAGGCACATGTCTATGTGCCGTGCAGGATGTCGACTCTGAGTTGGGTGAATTGAAGAAGCGATTAGAGGAGCTTCTTGAGAAGAAATTTGTGAGGCTAGTGTGTCACCATGGGGAGCTCGGTTTTATTGGTAAAGAAGAAGGATGGGAGTATGCGTGCGTGCGTGGACTACTGAGACAGATTGAATAAAGTGACTATCAGAGAATAAGTATCCTCTCCAGAGGATAGATGATCGATGGATCGGTGGTGGAGTGCTAAAGTGTTTAGCAAGATTGACTTGAGTCGGGTATCACAGTTAAGGTGAAGGATGAGGACATCGAGCGACTTTGAGCGAGGTATGGGCATTATGAGTACTCTGTAATGCCGTTTGGTGTCCTGAATTGCACGGGGTGTTGATGGAGTACATGAGGCAAGATCTTCCATAGCTATCTCTGGATCGGTTTGTGGTTGTTTTATTGATGATATTACGGTGTACTCAAAATCGAGGAAGAGCATGCGAGGCACTTGAGGTGGTGCTAGAGGTCTTGAAAGAGAGGAAGTTGTATGCCAGTTGTCAAAGTGTGAGAGCTAGGCGTAGGGTCGACTTGTAGTTGCTTAGGGTGTAACATGGGTATCTGAGGGTGATTCTTTGGAGTATGGCGTGTATTTATACACCTAAGTGTAGTTCTTTGAGCGAGGTTGCTTGAGGATGGTATGGCAGCCAGGGCGAGATGAAATAGAGGCTTGTACCTAAGTGGTAGAGGTGAGTGATAGGTAGCCTAAGTTAAGTAGCCGGGAGTAGTTAGAGGTGAGGCCTTGAGGGCGCCATTGAAGATAAGATCGTGACTAAGTGTAGGCGTGGCCGGGTGAGTGAAGCAGGGTGATTAAGGGTGAATTAGTAGAAGTAACCTAGTTGCGTTAAGACTAAGGTGAAGTAAGTATGGTAGTTGTGGTATAAGTATAGGCGAGAGATGATTTATGGTGCGAGAGAGGAGGCTTAGTGCACGTGTGTCGAGGTTTAGTGGTGCGTGTGCAGGGGTTCTAGGAGAGAGTGCGAGAGTGCGGTTCGAAACCACGATTCTTGTGTATGCTGCCGGCATAGCGGGGGGTGTTGTTTGGCGTTATGAGCGGCAAGTGGTTGTAATGGGATAGTCGTTTTAGTCTAGGTGACATTGTGGTCCTCGTAGTATTTGTTTAGTCCAACTGCGTTTGGTGTGAGGATGTTGGGGTAGTGTGAGAACTACAATTGGAGATGTATTGGATGGTGAGTTGGGCGATAGCCATGGGGCTATGCAGAGTGTGATGTGACCTTAGAGCTTTGAGTGGCGATGTGTTTAAGTGGTGAGGTTCCAAATGGGAGGCGGCGTTGAGTGATGGAGTGCAGGACCTGCGTTCTGTGTTGTACAGTGGTGTTTGAGTCGCGCTTCCGGGCATTACGGTGTGAGAAGACTTGGTCTCTTGGGTGTTGAGGCGTCCGGTGAGTTGGGCGTTAGGCTGTAGGAGCTAGTGAGTGTGGTGTTGAGGTGTCGGTGAGTGGGCGTTAGCATTAGCGCTATTGGGGTTGTCTAGGTGAAATAGGCGGCGGTGTAAGAGGCGGAGAGCGCAGTTTCGGCCTAGATATCATTAAGGGCGGTGGCGGTGCCATTCGCGCGGTGATGGTACTCATGCATTAAGCATTGGTGTTGGGTTGCATCCATGCATTTACATATGAGTTTGATATTGTTTTGTGAGTATGAGTTCTTTGTGTTATAAGCGTGGTTGAGTGAGAGTTCTTTGTGTTTTAAGCGGGCTTATTTGGAGTTGAGGATTAATGGCTTGATGGTGTCTTTGGCTTATATTTGAGTTGTTGCACGATATGCGGGCGAGTCTGAGAATTGAGGTGTTGTGTTAAAGTGTAGTGCGCTTAAGGTAGTGTAATCACAGAAATTAGTAATGGCCAGTGTAGAGTATATATGTCTTTGAAGTATACATGTTGAGGTGCGGTGAACATAAGCTAAGCGTGGTTATTGAGGTCTAAGGTAAATGGCAAGAGACCAGTGGTGAGTAAATTGAGAAGATATAGCAGGTATGTATGTATGGAAGTGAGGTATAGGCATGTCGGTTTAGTGTCGCGAGGTATAGTGTATATAGGCGAAGGAGGGTTATCGAAATGTAGATGTAATTCGGTGTAAGTTGTTGAATGATAGGAGAGACGGGACTTGGAGTTTGGTGGTGAGCATGTGTCCTTGAGGTCACGCCTAGGGTGGTGTTGGGCGTGCTCTGAAAGCGAGAAGTTAACTCCAAGGTTTATTGGGCGTGCGGATCAGAGAGGTTGGAAAGGTTGCTTATAGGGTGGCTTTGCCTTTAATCTTCGAACTTGCGATGTCTTCCGTGTCACGGCTTGGAGTATATTCGGACCCGTCTCATGTGATTCACATGGATGATGTGGAGGCGTGAGAACCTCCTTTGTGGAGACTATGCCGGTGAGGATTGATGATAGAGAAGTGAAGGTGTTGAGAGGGAAGGACATTGCCTTGGTGAAGGTAGTGTGGTTGGGAGGCTCTTGGTGAGAGCATGACTTGGGAGGTGGAGAGCAAGATCTGGGGAGTCTTATCGAGTTATTTGGCTTCGGTGGTATGAATTTCGAGGCGAAATCTCTAAGTGGGGAGAGTTGTAACACCCCGAATAATTTAATTAAGAAGTTGATTAAATTGTTTAAGTGTTACTGTAATTTTAATTATATTAAATTATAATATGGTGTTTATAATTTAGTATTTTATTTTAACTAAAGGGAATGGTGGAAGAAATGGAGAGGGGTGTAAAAGGGCCCAGTGCTTTGGCCCATGTACATATACCCAGAATTGGAATTTGCTCTCATTTGTGAAAAGAAAGGAAGAACTTGCGAAGAGAGAGAGAGAGGAAGGAAGAGGAAGCGGCGCAAACCCTAGAGGAGAAGGGAGAAGGGTAGATCGCACCACTCAAGGAGGAAAGAATAGAGCTTTGGTTGCGGTGGTTTTGTGCATTGACTCGAGGAGAAGGGATTTCTACGGTTAAAATAAGGTAAGAGAGAGTCTCGCTCTATAATAGAGGGTATAATAGGTCGTATGTAAGTCATAGAGTCTTAATTTGATGATGTTGATTGTTAATCGAATGGTTGTTGGATTGAATTTGATGAAATTGCATGAGAAATTGATTTAGGGCTCAATGTTAGGGTTTTATGTTCTTGATTTCGTTTGGATGTGTGAATTGATGTTTGAAATGTGAAATTGAACATGTTAAAATGATTATAAGTGAATTGGAATGATATATGGTGGTTAGAATTGGAAGAAATTGAGAATTGAGGATTTTTGAGGTGTAGGGCGCCAAAGGGCTAGGATGCTACAGCGCCACATGCCTTTATGTGATGGAGATTCTGATGCGATGTTCTTTATCTGGCGCGGAGAATGTAGGTATTTTGGGGCCGGGGAGTGAACTTGTATTTTACTGAAGATTGCACATTTTCTCGTGCCAAATTTTGTATTCACACACTTGACTTTCAATTTTAAGTGTTTTTTTGGCTCGAGTGGTTTTACAGTTGCAGTGTTATTTTGAAAATGTCCGGTGGGGCTTGTTTTGTGTGTGTTTTGGGGCAGGGAGTGAAACTTGTATTTACGAATATTTTTCCTCGTTTTGCACAAATTTTTTAAGTTCACTCAAAGTAGTTTTACAGTTGCAGGTGTCATTTTGAAAATTCATTTTTGTGTGTTTTGGGGCTCTTGTATTTTAGAACATATTTCCTCGTGCAAATTTTGTGTTCACCTGCCCAAATTCATTTTTAAGTTTTTGGCTCGAGTAGTGTCATTTGAAAATGTCAGTGGGAGCTCGTTTTGTGTGTGTTTGGGGCCGGGAGTGAAACTTGTATTTCTGAACATATTTCCTAGTGCCAAATTTTGTGTTCCACCTGCCCAAATTCATTTTAAGTGTTTTTGGCTCGAAGTAGTTTTCATTTGAAGTTTGCAGGTGTCATTTTGAAAATGTCCCATATTTCCTTGTGGGGTGATTTGTGTGTGTTTTTCAGGGGAGTCAGGTGTGTGGGGTCAAACTTGTATTTACGAACATATTTCCTTGTGCCAAATTTTGTGTTCCTGCCCAAATTCACTCTTAAACATTTTAGCTCGGGTGGTTTTTGGTTTGAAAGGGTTGGGTGGTGAGTGGTGTGTGGGCGCCATTGTCTTTGCCAGGCGCTAATCTATTGCTGTGTATGCGAGGTGTGTACTGAAGCGTATGCGAGTTTGTGTCTAGATGCATGTGTTGCCCGAGCGCAGTTGCTAGAAAAGTGGCGCCCGATGGTGTGTTGCCACCAGGCGCCAAAATCTTGAGTTTAGGCGCTTTAGTCTTTGTGTTACACCGAGCGCGAGAATGTGGGGAAAATGGCGCCTAGTCTTTGCCAAGTGCCTAAGAGTGTGTTGTTTTGGTCCCTAGGTGACAGTTTGGTCCCTAGATGATTGTTTTAGTCTAAATGGTGGTTTAGGTCCTTGAGTGAGGTTGAGTACTCTAGAGGGATTAGTCCTTGGGACTTAATGGTGTTGAGTATACAATGAGGTGGTGAGCATGCCATGAGGGGCATGGGCGGAGGAGCCAAGCCATGGGGGCTATAAAATGAGATTGAATCTGAGGTAGAGTTAATGTGTGTATTGAAATTTGTTTGAGATTGTGGTTGTGTTGTACATGAGTCTCATTGCATACATTAAGTGCGATCGTAGAGCTTATAAAATGATTGTGAAGCTTTGAGGCGGCCGGAGGCCTTATAAAATGATTGTGAAGCTTTGAGGGTGTGCGGAGGGCCTTATAAAATGATTGTGAAGCTTTGAGGCGTGGGAGGGCAGTCATGAGGACTCCATTGTTGATGAGAATCTTAGGAGGGCAAATGGTACCACATGCATGCCCATTGCATACATTCTCATTAGTGCATGAATATTGTTGAGTGATGATTGGTGTGTTTGAGTATCTTTGTGAACTATGATTATATATATATTTGCTTATTATCAACTTTTATTATATAGTTCGAGACTCACCCTTTACATTGTTGTTTACCACGAGGTAGTCATGAGTGAGGCTTTCTACCTTCCTACTCCCAGAGTCGATGCAACTCGTCATGTAGCACCTAGGGGTTGGGGTTATGAACTATAGTTGTCTGTTTTGCTCCTTGTTGAGCCTCTATGTATTGTTTGAGGCTAACTTTGAATTATGCTTCTTGAGATTATGAGTATTTTCCATTGTATTATGTGAAATTATATTTCCACGAGTTTATTTAATGGTGTTACGTATTTGAAGCTGCTATTGTGAGTGAGATGATTCTGAATGATTTTTAAAGAGATATGTGTAGCATCCCATTTGGATGATTTTAATTGAGAAATGAATTTTTACACTCTGATTTTATTATAAACTCTTTAGGGTAGAAATGGGGTGTTACAAGAGAAGATCTTGGCGGGGAGAGTTCAAGTTCAAGGGAAGAAGCTTGCTTGTTGGTGGATCTTGGAGTCTTGGTGGAGAAGTACTTGTTCTTCAACCTATAATAGAGTATATGATGAGTGTTATGTGTGGGTTAGACTCTAGGATGATTTTTGAGTTGCTTGTGTTGTTAGTTGTGTGATTGATGTGGTGTTTTGCTTCAATTTGGTGAAATTGTGATGTGTGTATGTGTTATTGATGATTGGTCATGTGAAAGACCTAGGAAAGAAATGGGATTTAAGGAACCACTAAGTGCAAGGGCGTTATTTTTGGTGTTGGCACCTTCGTTGATTACTTTGAGGTGTGTTGGAAAAATTTGAATGAATATGTGTTGTAGTAATTGTGGTTTAAGTTTGATCATAGTATGGGAATCAAAGAAAAGAGGAAAGATGAGGGTTAGGTGCCTGGCGCCATTCAAAAGTGAAATGTTGTTGGGTGCGAAGTGGAGGATTCTTGTGTGCGAGAAGGGTAGGTGCGTTGTAGGATGTGTGCGTCGAAGGAAGGATATGTGCGTAGAAGGAGATGTGTGTCGGAGTATGTGAGGGTCGAAATATGTGCGTGGCGAAGTGTCGCAGTGTTGTTGTATGTATATGTATGTCAAAGCTAGTGCAGCAGGGGTGATTGATGGTTAAGTGAGGAAGTGGCAAAGGTGAGTGATGGTGAAGTGAGGAAGTGTGGCAAGGTGAGTGATGGTTAAGTGAGGAAGTGTAACAGGGGTGAGTGATGGTGTAGTGTATGTATGTTGAAGTGTAATGGTGAGGGTGTAGTGTATACAAGCCGAAGTGTAGTGATTCGAGTGTAGTGTATATAAAGCTAGGAATGTAGTTGTCGAGGTATAGTGTATATGTATCTTTGAAGTGTAGTGAGTCGAGGTGTAGGCGTAAGTATGGCCAGAAGTGTGTGTGCGGCAGAGTGTAGATGTGTGAAGTGTAAGTAAGTGTGTCTTGAGAGGTATAGGTGATGAAGTGTAGATGTGTGAGTATGTAGGGTCGGCGTATATGTGTGTAGGCCAGAAGTGTGGCGGCGACGTGTAGGTGACGAAGTGTGGGTGTGAAGTGTAAGTGTGTGTGGTAGCAGAGTGTAGTCGCCGAGACTATAGGTGAATATCGGCGTGTAGTTGTTGAAGTGTAGTTATCGAGGGATAGTGTATAACTACAGGGGTGTGGATGTCTGAGAAGTGTAGTGTAAGTATGTCGAAGCTAGTGTTGTAGGGTGTAGGTGTGTTGAGGAGTAGGTGTGTCGAAGTGTAGTATGCAGAAAGTGCGGTGTAGTGTCTTAGGGTGTAGTGTGAGTGTCTTGAGGTGTTGTTTTGTGCGCTTGATGTGGCGCGATTCTTTGCCATACACAATTTTGAGTCTTTGTTTGGTGCCCAATGCGTCGAGTTCTTGAGTTGTGTTGATGCTGGCGCCCAGCGATGTGCGATCATTATCGTTGTTGTTTGTTTCTGGTTAGCGCCATTTGAGGAAAGTGTTGCGCTGTGTGCGGTGTGTTGCACAAAGTTGCCGAAGTGTCGTT
Source organism: Oxytropis ochrocephala (assembly GCA_020916435.1). Taxonomy (NCBI): domain Eukaryota; kingdom Viridiplantae; phylum Streptophyta; class Magnoliopsida; order Fabales; family Fabaceae; genus Oxytropis; species Oxytropis ochrocephala. The sequence continues at coordinate 81,882,846 of CM037090.1, forward strand.
GTCGAGAGAAGTGTGGGTGTCGAAGAGTGTCGTCCGAAGTGCTGGCGCGATGTTGCCATACAGTGTGCGCCTATGTATTTGTATAGTCCACAGGAGTGATGGTTTTAGTCATTGTAGAGCCGGTTTGGTCCTTGTAGTGTGATTTATTCCTCTAATTTTGGTGTTGATATATCAGGTGAGTTTGATATCGACCATTGAGCTATTGATTGAGGTTGATGTTAGCCATAGAGCTATTGATTTTGGTGTCGATGTGTCAGGTGAGTATGACTTTAGCCATAGAGCTATTGGCCAGATGTAATGGCG